>JAGWCC010000700.1:0-210582 GCA_022651775.1 Drusus annulatus
TGAACTAAAAGCCTAAGAGCGTATATTTTTGGGTGCTGACCCTAAGTAGGCTTTTCCTACGGATTTTTGTTGAAAAGCTTTGTAACTTATTTTTCTTTTTATACAAGAATAATCTAATTAATAAAAAGTGAAGTCTAATGGATTTAAACAAATTAACATTAGCATTATTTCCCATAACCCTGACTTCATAATGAAGATTAAACTTTAAATTATGTTTACTCCAAAACAAGTTCTTGTAAGTTACTAAGTTTTGGCAGTAACCCCACGATATGTGAATGGTTTAATGCTGAACTTAAAGTAGTTGATATACGTCGCCGGACAGGCAAAAGGGCTGAAGCGCCATTTTGAGAAGTTAACACCAGAGCACTTTAAAGTTTTTTTTTCAATAAAATTCATAAGTCTTCAGTAACTAGTTGGATTTTGGAAAAAAAGTTTACTCAGGTAATTTAATGCTCTCACTGAGTTACCTAAAGCGACAAAAAACTAAAATAGTTCCAAACTGGTGTCGCTTGAGTCAAGCCTAGTCCCGAATGGTTAATATATTTTAGATGGCTGAAGGGCCACAAAAGTCTTCAGAATCAAACGAGAGTCAGAACATTTGATGCAGCAAAAAAACTGTATATTCAACTAATGTTTGACCAACGTGTCGCTTAAGACCTTTTACCTTTCCAGCGACGATATGTTTCTTATTTCACAAGGTGTTTAACTGTTTTAAGTAAAAAAAAAGCGAACATTGAAACAATATATACGCGCCCTTGAGGTGATTTTTTACAAAAACGGCGCTATACAAAATTATCCAAATATTATTATTATTATTGTTAATTTCATATTAATAACGATGAATGAATGTGAATAAAACAAGGAATGTTAACAGGACAATGATGCCCCGTGGGAAAATTATTGACCAGACGGTTTAGTTAGAAGAAATTTCATTCCGAATATAGATAATATATTTTCCCCCAGGGCTATCTTTGTTCTACAAACATTCCTCGCTTTATTCACATCATAATATTATAAATCGTTATTATATTATGTACTTTACCCTTATTCTAGTTAACATGACTGTTTTATTTTTTATGTAATGTAATTATTTTTATGAGAAAATCACTGTTTACTTATCCCACTTCTTCATACAAACTGTTTCGTTTAAAATTGTATGTAAAAACCTCAAAGCAATAATATACGAGAAAGAGAGCACTGCTGTAGTCAGTTTTGACGAGTTTTGCCGGACTCTGCGAGACCTGGGGGTGGTTAGGACTAGGGCTATAGTATTTATACATCCATTCATAGCACATGTCGACATAATATTTTTGTTCATTCGTATAACCACTTTTTCACAGTATTGTTATAAACAAAAATATAGCATATAACCTAAAAAACCGTTGAGTTATGTCCATTTATTTCGCGTATCAAAATGTGTGGGCGGAGTCAACGGAGACGCGGGACACGAAGAGCATTCTAACAATACTTTAAAGCGGTGTGATAATTTGGGAAATTTTGCTGTCTCTTTCTTTCTTATGGTGTACGACGTAAAAACCCGAAGAAAGTGATTTATCTCAAATTTGTATAGGTTGGGTAAAAACAATTGGCTCTCTCTCCATACATCGTTACTCCAAGGTGACAACCTACAAGGCGTTAATAAATTAATAATACCGCCATATTTCATGGCGTGATCGACTGTCAGTTCGTTAGATATGACAGTCGATATAAATCGCTGACTTGCCCTCGCATCTTAGTTTATAAGTTGCTTCTAAGGCAGTCGACTCTTAGATCAGCAACGTCATCGGCTACCGGAAGGCTGATAGAACCCAAACGCAATCCAACTACTAAGTTTGGAGATCGCGCTTTCGGAGTTTCCGGGCCGAAGGCTTGGAATAAACTCCCTCTGGAACTAAGATGTATGACGAGCCCAACAGAATTTCGGTCCAAACTGAAAACTTACCCTTTCAGACTCTCATATCCTTTAATTCAGTGGTCTCCAACCTTTTTGTCGCCGCGGACCGGTCAGCGTTTAATAATTTCACCGCGGCCCACTGAGGGTAGGGGGGTTACATTGGGGGGGAGGAGTCACATTGGGGGGGGGTCACATTGGGGGGGGGGGCACATTAAATGTAGATTTAAAAAAATATATATTATTCAATAAGGAAATATTATTTTACAGAGAAATATAAAAATTAAAAATAAACAGTAAAGATAAATGTATTAAAAATAAACAAGCTATATAATTGACGATTTAAAAAAAAAAACTTATTTTGATTTTTAAGCAGGCGGCGCGGCCTAGTACCATTTGGTCCACGGCCCGGTGCCGGGCCGCGGCCAATGGGTTGGGGACCACTGCTTTAATTCATTAAAAGAACCTACCGACCTTTAGATATTCAAGTTTTAACCAAATCCTCTATTGTACGTCAAATTCAGAAAGTCATTTTTTTTAATTTCGCTCCCATGCCCTGAATCGAAAAAAAAAAATATATATATATATACATATTTTTTTTTAAATTATAATTTTAAGTTAATAAGTGTCTTTCTGATGGGACCTGCCAGGTAAGTATGTTCCTGTATATTTTCTTATTTTAACAAGGAATTAATATGTAATAATAGAAAATAAGATCTGTACAGCGCCCTTGAGGTGATATTTCACAAAAACGGCGCTATACAAGTCATCCAAATATTATTATTAAGGATATTTTCTTTGTTTATTTATGTGTGCTCTCCTTCCGTGTTTGCTCCCGTGAAACATTCCTTCAATTCGACACAGTGTATGGTTGTTTGTTTGTTTCCAAGGTTTCGTCTATTTGTGGAATTCCTAATTATGTGCTTCCCACGCGTGCTGCCGTATTACATCAGTATGTCGAGAGTGTCTCCACTTGACAATCTTGGCATATCATTTGGCGAACGCTCTGTTTGATGTCGACAACTTGAGTCAATTCATCTGGACGAAGGTTGGGTATGGGTACGGACGACGTTGCCAAATCATTTCCATTTCATCAGCAATGCACTTTATACTGTGAGCGTAACAAACGCACTAAAAATATTTGATTCTGATCTGGTCACAAACGGCTCGAACCATTTCAATCAAGCAACGTTTCGATTCTGAATGGTGGTCTTTCACCAGGGCGATTCTTCTTCGTCATTAGCATCTTCTCGGCCTTCTGTAAAGCGCTTGTACCACTTTTCAGAAGGCCGAGAAGATGCTAATGACGATGAGCGTCCTGGAGTTGTGGAAAAACAAATCATGGATTTTATTCTTTGATCCATTTTTTTCAAAAGTAAAAAATCGAAGAACACTCAAAACGTGACTAACCTTTCCAGTTGTCAAAAACAAACCACTAATCCAAAATAGCTGATAACGCTAACATATGATAAACATATGTGTACCAACATAACAACAACAAAAACAAGATAATCGAATGTACACAGCCCGCCAAAATTCAAAATTCACCTTTTCTTTTGAACAGGCCTCGTATATATAACCGCACACTTTGTATATTTTTGTTAAGTTTAATTTTGTACCCTAATGGTGCTTAGGCTAAGCGAAACCGGTCGGTAATAAAAAAAAAATATGCGTGGTCTTATCCTCTTACAAAGTTATTTTTTATTTATATTTTGAAAGCATCTTTGAAGACATTGTCTTCTGCGCCATTGTTGTCTCACCCAGTGGGCATGTTAAATATTCTTATACCCTCTAATTAGTTGGATATAAACCGTTATGGCCTGTAGCTGTGTAATATTACTTACCTCAGAACAGGTTCTTATGTCCTAGTGAGGTAGGTAATGTAATAAAATAATGTAAGAAACAAAAAATATTTATATTATCTCATACTTCACCTTATTCCCGTGACAGTAGGCCAGTTCCTATATAATAATAATAACAGTGAACTTATATAGCGCAGTTTTGTGATATTTCACCTCAAGTGCGCTTCACACTAAATTAATTATGCTAATAAGACTACCTAATAAGGAGAAAATAATACATAATATGTATACAAATTAAAACTATCTAAAATCATGATCGTTATCATAAATCATTGGAGAAACAGGTTCAGATATGGGTATAACAGTGCAAGTGTACATCAACAGATTAAAAAAACAATTTACCAGAATCATAAAACTTCAGATGAAACATATGAATTCATATTAACATATTTGTTAAATCAAATAAAAGGAAATTAGATTGAGGACAGTTAAAATGTTGATGCTTAAAACATTAATATTCAAGTATTATAACATTATAAGTAAACGATTCTAATAATGCAAACAGTGTAAATATAACAAGTAACAAAATAACAATAAATATTTGATGACAATGAGTATATGGTTTTCAGTAGATAGTGAGGACATTGAGTTGTAATGATAGAAGTAAGGAGAAAACCGAGGATTATATTGAATGTCCCTTATTGAAGTTCACCAGGGGTAAAGGGGAACCTTGGATGTTTGTCAATTTATTTAGTTCCACAACGTGCCTCTTTGGGCATCTGAACCTTCTCTCCACCAAGACATTACAATATTTCACATTTATGCATTACAGAAGTTCTATCTATTTCTACTGCAGCTTTTACATTATTTATTTTATTGGATACGCCCGAGAGGGCTTTTACATTAAATGTTTACAATTGACAGTGAAAAAATTAGAATTATATGCACAAACAAAATAAGGAATAGTTGTAGATTATTAAAAAAACAGTTTTTAAATACATAAAAATATTATTGATTAAAGGTGTATGATGTCATAGCCTTCTTGTATCTACATTCCGTGCAGTTAAATATATCAGCCACCCCTGCGTATGTATTAACAACTACATGCAATCTAGGTACAAGCGAGTATCTGAAAGATTCATTCCTGATGTTATTGTTACAACTAAATAGAATTTTGAATCGAGTAGTTCTCGTTGGTATGTGAAAGGAAATAAGGTTCAAAAACCCAGGGCTGTCTATAATACCATTGACAATTTTATAAATAAAAGTCATGTTAAAAATAATTCTTCGATCTGAAAGTTTTAATAAATGTAATTCTTTCATCAAGTAGTTTTAGTTAATATTTTCAATGGGAATATATATTATGTAGGTATATAGTTCAATGAAAGCTGGTCAGATTAACGCGAAGCCTTATGCTGCGTGAAAAGAATTGTCTATTTACCTTCATTTAATTGAATTAGTTGTCGATGGAGCTCGGCGGTTTCTTGTGCACCAACAAACTAAGTGACTTAGCAACGATTGCGTCTTATATTCTAACTAATCATAATGTTTTGGTCTCTAATTAATTCTATAGTGGTTTCGATTATTTTGCCTTTTATAATGATCGCTGTAGAATTGGTTAGCACATTCTCCCCAATGGCGGAAATGGATATTTTTGTACCGCAAAAGCCAATCTTTTCTGCGCTGGTTTAAAACACAAACGAAATGACACGAAAGCGGCGATGGGATCACGATTTCGATTTGAGTATTTCACAAAGTTTTGTGTGAAATTTCAAGCGAGCTAATATCATTCCGGATGATTTATCGCTTCGAAGTAATCTCGTATCGCGCCAAAGGGAGTACACGCTGAACTATAACAACCATTTAAAATACTTTTATTCGTTGTTGGTGTTTTTTCGCTTCGATTGTTCGTGGAATCATTAAAGCCCAATAGAGACATGAATTCATCAGAATCAATTCTCAGAATCTATACGGTAAATCACTGAACAATTCTCGATTTAATCACATATTGTATTTTCCCGGACAACGTTTATGAAGTGTGATGTAAAAAAGGTCGTAACCCACAATAGGAAGATTGGAACTTCTTTTCCCCAAATAATAGATACCTTGTAGCGGTGTAACATTTGTTTATGAATTTATTTATTATAGATTCTCTCTGTAGAACTCGTGGGTGTTCAGGACGTCTTGACACGTTTTGTTTGTGATTTATTTTTGAAAATACTATATTGTTTTGACACTGCGTTCCGTGCCCTAATGGAAAAAAAAAGTTGTTAACCTAGGTCTATCACACCCAATTTAGCTAAGCGACCGGTCGGTAGCTGAGTGGACAAACGCGTTGGATTCTCACCCGGGCGTCGTGGGTTCAATTCCACTGCTGGCTAAGTCCTCCATCATTGCAAACGAAACTTTTTCCGCTTATTATGATGGTAGTAGGAATTTTTAGAATATTGTCGGGTTATTCGTAACCCGGGAATGTTTGTCTTTCTTAAAAAAAAACGATTTTCTTAATTCGAATATTTAGTCACAAAAATCCTTAAACTTCGAACCTTTGTTTTTTTTTTATTTATTTTTAAATTAACGGACTAAAGTCCAATTACAAAAAAGACATAAAACACGAAATGGAAAAAAAGAGTAACAGAGAAGGACTAGCATATACATAATAATAAATGAAGCGATGACAAAATAGGAAAAAATAAACATAACAGGGAACATTCAAGCCATGGTCTAGTCAAGATTTTGGTAGAGTCGTAAAGAATGACAAATATATAAAATGATACAAATTACGAATATAATAAACGTACTAAAGAGTATCGTAAATTAATTGGCACCTAGGCTTAAATATAATAAAGGTTAATTTGGTCATATTATTATCATATCAAAACACACCTTATTTGAGAGAATGAAATGTCCAATAAAAAATCGTTAATTTTAAAACCACCCAATGGCGCTTTGAAAAGCTTAAAAAACCTATTCCGGCCCAACTAGGAAATTTGTCGTTAACTATTCAGAGAATAATTTGATTGTTCCCTTGAATATTGATGTTCCTTTGAAGAATTCTTAGAAACCGACCAACCCAAGAAAAATAATGGATTGACGTATTCACCTATAATACAAAAACATTGATTAACACACTACTTTATACAATGATTTACTGCTATTATATGAACATAAGGGGAATGAGAACCAAAATTGATGAATTTAATGTAAATATTCTTAACAACGACCATCAAATAATAAGTCTAACGGAGACATGGCTGAAGGAATCGATCTATGACCAGGAACTATTTGATGACCGCTACGAAGTATACCGGAAGGATAGACTGCATAAAACAAAAAAAGACGGAGGAGGAGTCATGATTGCTGTTTCAAGAAAACTAGAGGCTAAGAGGATGGCGCATTACTCATTTACTTTAACATTTTGCATAAACATTTAATTAATTTACTTACTGTTGTTAAATACTCTAATAAATTAAAACACTCATGTATATATGTTTTGGTCATCATGCCTGTTTTGTTGTACTAAAATAAAAAATAAAAAATTTCGCTGTGCTAAAAATAAAGGTGAAATAACCTTGTACATGCACAGCTGGTGCTGGGTTTGCGTTCGGCACCCGCACCTGTCCGGGAGGATTGGGGGGACCCCTGATAGCGTGATAGCTGACAGCATCTACCATCTACCCTGAATACGAGTATCGCCCTTTGCGACGCGAGCGCGACGTGGGGTAAATATTTGTTTACGGTTCGGCGACGTTGCCAACACACGAAGGACACGTGGGAGATGGTTTGTTGTTATGGTGACGGGACTAGAGGCATATCTACCGTCGATAGCCCCGTTATAACACATTGTCTCTCTTTCTCGTAAACGACACGTGTAACAGAAAATAGGTTACAGAGGAGCTGTCAGCAGCAGGACCACACGAGTAATACAGATCTCGATTATTCTTGACGTACGATAAAAACAAGAATTGGCATTCGTAATTGATAAGATTTTAGGAAAACCAGGTCCAATTTAATCCTGCTAGTAAAATTATTAAATTAGTGAGTAATCTTTTTTTTATTAATCCAAGTGCTATCTCATTCTTACTAGAGCATTCCGATCCTACATCTGTTTTGTTCATACACACATATTCTATGAATGTCTATCTTTGTCATACATGACCGATATTTGAATGATAAATTTACTAGTAACGTAAGTGTGTTTGTTACTAGCCACATTTTGTGTTAATATTCTAAGGCTATAACGTGTCTATATATATTTGTAACGTCATTGATTTCAGTGGTTTAATTATTCCAAATTTTCAACTTTACTTCACTGTTTTTTTTTAATATTAATACCTCATTCACTCAGTGTTCGTCTTGTAACGGGCATCTTCAGTTTGGTACAATTTGACGTGAATATATCGTTGCTGGAAGGCAAAAGGGCTTAAATGTCAGTTGAATATGGAGTTTTGATTTTTTTTAAATCTGCATCGAATGCTTTGACTTTCGTTTCATTCTGATGACTTGTGACCCTTCTTCAGCCATCTAAAATATATTTATCATTTGGGAGAAGGCTTGACTCAAGCGACACAAGTTTGGGACTCTTAAAAATCTTTTTGTTCCTTTTTTAAAATCTAACGAGGTACTGAAGACTTTAGAATTTTATTGTAAAAAAAAAAACTTAAAATTACTCTGGTGTAAAATTCCCAAAATGGCGCTACAGCTCTTGCCTTTCCGGCGACGATATAGCATAAGTATTTATCTGTATTTATACTATTTACGTTCTGAATAAACGCTATTGGCTCTATATAATATTGAACATCTGCGACTTAGTATTTTGTTTTATTGCTGACAGAAGCCGCTTTACAATCACATTCTAATTTATACCATCGGGTGGTTTTATTATCTTCTGGGAGACGGGTTACTTGGTGATGAGTTGGATAAATTTTAATGGAATTATTTCAGTTATCGTTTCAGTGTGGACATACATGGTGGAGATCTGCTTCTTCGATTTATTGATAAAATCTTCTATTGTATCATAGATTCCGCAATACTTTTACGCGAATTTGGCTGCTAGTAAGGAGGGCCGTTATTTTTCAGTTACACATTGATGGAAAATAATAATTTATCCCATGGATTTTTTTTCCTTTCTTTGCGGACGTAGGATGGGCATTAGAAAAATAGTTCCATCTTTGTTGGCGGAGCCTACAACCTTCACATAACCTCCTAAATCAAGTCTCAATTCAATATCGAGCTTCGGACCTATGGAACGGGAGGCCCGCACCCCCACCCCGGACCCCGCACCCCATACACGGAGCTCACTACCAAACACGTAGCCTGTACTCTTACGCTATATTACACTTTTATTTATTTTTTCTCATGAATTTCTGTTAATTTTTATTTGTCAACATTATAATTACTATGTATTGATATCAATTATGGAAGGTATTGCATTGCCCTACTCCTGCATACCTTCCGGAATAAAATATTATTATTACTATAGATACCTCAGAGCAATAATATACAAGAGAGAGCGCTGCTGTAGTCAGTTTTTATGAGGTTTGCCGGACTCGGCTACACCTGGGCGTGGCTAGGACTATGGCTAGGGTATTTATACATCCATTCATAGCACATGTCGACATAATGTTTTTGTTTATTCGTATAATCACTTTTTCACAGTATTGTCATAAACAAAAATATTGCATGTAACCTAATAAACCGTTGAGTTATGTTTATTTATTTTGCGTATCAAAACGTGTGGGCGGAGTCAACGGAGACGGGGGACACGAAGAACATTCTAACAATACTTTAAAGCGGTGTGATAATTTTGGAAATTTTGTTTTCTCTTTCTTTCTCATGGTGTAAGACGTAAAAATTTGGAGAAAGTGATCTATCCCAAATTTGTATATTGGGTATATAACAAATATGTAGATTGGGTAAAAATAATTAGCTCTCTCTCTCCATACATTGTTACTTCAAAGTTTAAGCCGTCTAAAAATACCATATCTGAATAGTCAGGTACTTTTCAACCTAACTTCTTTTCTTTCCCTATCTCTTTTCAGTTCCATAGCATTCCCAAATTGTGAATGCTGTAGTTCCACTGGCTCCGGGCACTTAGAACTCTTGTGCAGTATTCACATAAAAAAAACAAACAAAACGATGGTCGAAAAATCTTTTCAAAATTCATGGTGTCATTGAAAGCACCGGGTTTTCGAAATTGGTCCAAATATATATTTTTATATACCTCGTCCTCGAGAACACACTTCTAGAAATGTCGTTTCACTTTAATGTTTAGTCCTATCGCTTAGAGCTCCGTTGTATTCTCAATGTCATGTTACATAATTAAAAGTTATTTTCTAGCTTTATTATGCGCCTTTGAAATGATATTTCACCAAAATGGCGCTATATAAATCAACCAAGTATTTTTATTACCATGCGTCTTTTATTTTTGCACGAGGCAACCTAACTCTTATATATTTCTCTGTAATAAATGTTGTGTAAATAAAATAAAATTTATAAGAAAAGGGGAGTTGTTATGACGAAGCTACCGGTGGTATCACTGTGGCTGCAGTAAGGTATGGTTCCGGTTTCAGATGAATACGATATTTTTTGAATTGTACACACGGTCGGTTGGTTATCTCTGTCATGGCGAAGTAGTTCTGTAGACGACAATCATCACGGAAGCATGGCCATCCCGAATTGGCCTGCGGCTGTACGGCAACAACTTTTAAAGGCTGATTCACACCAACGTCCGGTTCCGCTCAGTGCCGATATTGTTCCGCAAGAGAGCTTATTGATATGGTATGAATATCGATCAAGGAGTATGTGCCAAGACAAAGTTGTGTGGCAGTATATCCTTCTGCCCACCCTTGTGATATTTAACTACTTAGTTAGTTAAATAATTATTTTGAATTGTAAAAATACTAACATCGCAGATTTTTTTTTAATCAAAAACCATTTTTTTATCACTAAATAATATTTTTACTAATTATGAATTATTAAAAATATTATTTTGTGGTAAACAAATGGTTTAAAAAAAAAATCTGCGTTGTAAGTATTTTTACACTTAAAAATAATTATTTAACTAAATAAGTAGTTAAATATCACAAGGGTGGGCAGAAGGATATACTGCCATACAACTTTGTCTTGGCACATACTCCTTGATCGATATTCATACCATATCAATAAGCTCTCTTGCGGAACAATATCGGCACTGAGCGGAACCGGACGTTGGTGTGAATCAGCCTTAATGCGGCACTTTGGCTGACGTTTCGCCCCTGTTGCCCCTGTTGCTCTATCGCTGCCTCGCACCTCGGTGCGGTGACTGAGCATTACACTATAATGCCATCGTCCCGAATGTCCAGTACGGTTAGCAAGAGACGTTTAAAAGGAAAAATTCCGTTGACATAAAATGTCCAAGTTTGCAGAAAACACCAATTCCGTATTATTAACGATTATTCTTACGTGAAAGTATTGCATCGTTCACCGAAAGCAGTTTTGTGCTGACATGAAACTATTGTAAAATTGTGGCCGTTTGTAACAAGTTTTTTCTTGTGTGTGAAGATTTTAGCTCGCCTCTCACCCCTAAATTTTATACTAGAGCAATCTTAAAAAAGTAAATTGCAATCCCCGCTGCGATAAGTTCAACATCGGGTTTTTTTGAGTTACTACTACGTTTGATAATACATTCGAAAGAACACCCAGCAAAAATGCTACATCTCAAAGTTTTTTTTGTTGTCTTTTTTCACTGTCAGTGTACACAGTTACTTAGAGCACTACCAACCAGTTTAGTACATGTTGTGCAACTTGTTCATGTCACTAAACATTCCTACCAATCTCCTATTGTATCCGAATTGCATCCCTTAATGTCTAATAAATTATATCCTGACGTCTCTTTACAAAATTCTTTTGACATGTTTTATCTCATAGAGCACATGTTTGGACTCTGATACTTTTAGTTTGACCATGCCCATTGCCCATAATGCAGATATAAAACCAGACCTTTTCTGTAAAAGCACCCATTTACCATTCTATTCCCATTCTTATTTTAATTTTCATCGCACTCTTGTGCAGTAAACCATGTTCAGTAAAAGATTTCATTATAATATTATATGAATTGTCCCAATAAAAAGTATTCAAGAGAAAGTGATTATATTTTATTGTACATCCCCGAACAAAAGCGCGCCTTACCCAAGGAGCATTCTGTCGGTCGCACAGCGATCATTACACATGTAGATTCATTATCTTGTGCATTATCTCCGCTAGACATGTTTTGAATTAGGACAGTGTAGTTGCGAGTGTCATAAAGTCAGGTTATAAAAAATATCTAAAGAACTATGGTAATAATGAAAGTATCTCCACTCTTAGCAACGGGTATGCCAAATCCAAGTCCATATATAGCAAAATAAAATTGAAGTAACTTAACATACTAGATTTTTTGTAGAGGTAGGAATTCCCACATTTTATTGTTTATTTGCGAAATTCTAATTTTATTCTATTCCTATCTACCTTATAGAGCTCATCTAGAATTTTCCTCAGCATTGCCAACTGCGAGCCATTTCGCGTTTATGTTGGCGATTCGGTGGGAACTTCTTTTAAGTGCGGAGTCGGAGGCTCTGTAGAAGTTTTTATTCGAGGTTTATCCGCAAACTGAGGCTGAAACTCCCACGCATTCAAGATAAAAATACCCGCCGCAGAACTTTGTCCAACTGCGAAGTTTTGTTTGTTTTTCTGAATCGTCATTGTGACGCGATAAAAAAATTGAGAAAACACGTAAAACGCGTTTTTGGCTACAAAAATAAAAGATTTTAACAAAACTTTATTCTTCCTGAAAATAGAAAAATTCCGATAAAAGTTCATATTCCCATTTGATGCGATTCAATTCTGAATGAAAATAAATGGGAACAGAGGCAAGTCGCTGATTATATTATAGATATTTCAAACTTTTATTATTTATTCAGTTCTGTAGCTATTTTAATGTCGCATACTAAAATACAAGACAGATATTACTGCCATGAAATGTATCACGCCCCTGACTGCTTAAAATGTACCCAACTGTCGTCAAGAATTTTCTACAAACATGTCGCTGTGAATTCTGCATTATTAATGTCAAGAATTTCTCTCACTATTAGAATTGTAATAATACACTATTGTTTATTTTTTTGACTTCCTTGTTCATGTGTACCTACATATATAGATATACTTATATCTATACGTGTTGCTTAGCGTAGTGAGGCTGATTAACTTAACAAAAATGGCTATCCAGCTGTCGAAAGGAATTATTGTTTGAATAATTTTATAGAAATTATAACACTGCTTGAGTGGTTTGCGCCGAGCGGGGCTACAATTTATACCACTTTTAAAGAGGAATAATTTAATGTTTTTTTAAATTTAAAGCCTCATTCTCAAAAGGAGTCTTTTGGCGCGATTCATTTCTGTCATCTCCGAATTGTGTGGAATTTGATCATCCCGCCTACAGACAGGAGTCGTAGTCCACTGATTTTGCCGAGCGTCTACTTTGTTTTTATTTTTTCTACTTATAACTGAGACTGTCTCTGTCACTATCCCAACACTTAGTCGATTAATCACTCATATTTTATCTTTAATCAGCGCTTAACATTTGAATCACTTATCTACGTTTGAAGAGAAACATAAATTGAATTTGATTATCTTTGCACTATAATTCCATCGTCTGATCGAAAAATTAAAATGTCAAGCCGTAGTAAAATAAAACAAACTTCTAAATAAAAATTGACCCTGAACATTTTACCCCCTTGTGAACGAGAATTTTTTAATGCACCAGTGTAATCATTCATTCTGCCGATTCGTGCATTCAAAAAGTTCGTGCTTTTTTCATCTAAAAAAATCGAATCACGACCTCTAGGATTGTAGACCAATATGCCAATAAATTTCACATTATAATTCAGGTCTGTTTCGATCTCAGTGGGTTTGAATTCGCACCCTGATTCCGAATCCAGGGTTTTTTTTGGGTTTGGTTTCGGCGTGACAGTAATATTGATGAGTAATGACCAGTCCGGCTTGTACCCACTGCCCATGTGTGTACGTGTATATCTACACTGTAGAATACATGTTAAATTATGAACCCCACAGTACACAGCGTCTATCAAATTTCACCGACTGTGTCGGACGTACTGTGCCGCGACAATTATAATGTGTAGTGTTAAGTTAGACTTAAGATTATTTTTCATATAATAGGAAATTATTATGTTTGTATATTTCTCCCGCGACTTGTTGAGTCACAATAACGCAGAGAGATTAGCCCTTCGGGCTGGGTCCTGCCCGACTAAGTTGGAAACTACCGCGATGGCGGGGGCTTAGCGCGGACCAATCCCGGCCGAGCCCGGCGAATCTCGAATCGACTCACGCGGGAGAAATCAATCTTTCCGACCTTATCACGAGAGCCGGGTCAATAACACGACCAAATAAATTATATCATTGTGACGACTCGACTCTCGGCTTCACAAATGTAAATTTTAGAATAAGGTAGTTATTAAGAATTAAGCCCTCCAAAACCGGGCGCAATTTGTAACTTGTGTTTTAAAACCTTTATTGTGACATTAATAAAAATGATAGAGAGGCGAATTGAAGTTGAGGTGAAAGCTGGTGACAAGGAGAAGGGGATAAGTAAAATTAAAACTATCCCCAAAAATTGCCAGCCGGCCGGGGAGAGAGGTAAAGAGGGAGCTAAATTCTTCCATACAAAGTTCCCTCACACAATTAAATATTGCGCAAGAACGGGAGAAAAGGCAGATCACCAGCATCCTTCGCCAGTACCACCCACTTTGACTTCTCTTCGCTTCGACATCGCCTTCTACTTGACTCCTGCCTTTCATTGACCATCGCTTGCCCCCCTGGACCGCCTGACTACCCCTCTCTCTGGACCAGACCCGCAGCATCCTCACTTGGAAGCCGAGACCCGCAGTTGACTCCGTCGTCTCGCATACACGAGACCGACCCCTTGGAGCACTTCGTGGATTGGGACAGCTACCCTATACAGCTTACTTGTGTGCCCTGTTACGCCGGGTACACCGACCGTCATACCGAATGGGCGAAGCGTGGTGGCTGAATCTATCTGGTAATACATTTAAATATTTGTGAGTTATTATTTATCATTGTCCATTATCTATTATATAATAAAAGATTATTAACAAAACCTTTGCATACTGAAGTCAAACAGCTGATTCAATCAATCAGAACTGAAATAACGCAAACTTAAGTAAAAATTACACTTTTGGTTTTGTGACTGGAATTAAACAAATTTATCTCAAATCAATTTTAAATTTATCTCACATTATTTTCCAAAGGTCGCGAGTTCAAACCCGGCGTGCGCAAATATTTTTTATTTAATCAATATTTTTCATAACATATTTAATTGATATAAAATAATATAAAGTATATTTGCACCACGTTCCAAGTATCGCCCTGGTAAAAGACCACCATTCAGAATCGAAACTTTGCTAGAAATGGGTTTAGCCGTGTTTGGTGACCAGATCTGAATAGCCAGGTACTTACCAACATTCCTCTTACCTATCTCTTTCCCCTCCCCACTACCTTCGGCCTCACAACATACACAGATTGGGGATGCCATAGTCTCACTAGCTTTAGACGCTTGGGACTCTTGTGCGGTATTCACTATACAAAATAATAATAATTAATCAATATTGTAAACTTTTTTTACCTCGCAATCGTTGAATAGGTTTATGATTTTGACTTCTCTGTTAGTTTAGTTCGACAACAACAGACTACGCGGTAGTCACTTTAAGCCGACAGCTCAAAAAAAAAAAAAAAAAACTTTGAAGTGCAGTAAATGAGAATGTTTTTACTCTACCGGGAAAGAAAACTGTTTTGGAGATTAGGTGTTTTCTTTTTTAAATGAATTTAAAAAATATTCTTTTAAAGCTTTATTTTGGTATTTTTTATTAAGTTGACTGTTTTAATATTTATCTGTAAGCGAGTTATATAATGTGTAGGCAATATATTCCAAAGATTTTATCCCATACTTTGTGGTGTGTGTAAGTGGAATGTGAATTTTATTGTTATTTCGTGTGTTATGTTGGTGGATGTCTTGCTTGTAAAGGGGTTCGACCGAACTTTAGAATTTTCATATTTTTAATGATATAAAGCCATAAAATCAACAAAAAGCTTCCGTCATTATTTAGGCAAACCTTCTGTTATTAGTGTTTGTGTGAAATTTCGACTTAATAAATCATTCTAATGGTGTATTGATATTATTATTATTTGTATTGATATTGTGTTCAATTATGTTTATTAAAAATGTTAGAATTCCACGTTAGCGGTAACTAATATACTATCCAACATCCTTTAACATATCTCTGTCTCTTTCTATCGAGTCAGTACAAAGTCAACCGTCCCGACTACACTGTTTCGTAGAGGTACCTCTCCATGTCCCCCAAGGACACAGCGCAGTGTCGTCGTCGCGGATTTCGTTCAATTCAACGTGAAGCACATCTGCTAGAGCAGTGTTCCGCAAACTTTTTGTGTTCAAGGTACACCTATCAAATCAAGAAGTTTTAGAGGTACACCAAAGAAAAAAGCAATGTATATTTAATATTTATTTATTACTAAAATCATTAAACCTAATATGAAAAGATGTTTAGTGAGAAATGTGAGCCTGTTTAACTGAGCACATGCAATCACAATTTGTAGCAATCGTTGATAAAGCTGCTCTCATCTCTTCATTGATCGTCCTCAGGCGCTCTTTTTTTTTTTTTGATTTAATAGTAGTGAGAGTTGAATATCCCAATTAGCATAAGTAGGTTGTGGCAAATGGTAATAGAATTGCAACAGCACGCTTTGAAAGCAGTGGATACTCATGTTTTATATGCAGCCAAAAATGTGAAAATTTTAGTTTTAATGTCTATCAAAGCCTGCACTTTTTTTCTGAATCGGCAGCCATGACATTTGGAAACATTTCATTACTACCATTGACAGCGTGGCTAATCCATAACACCAACTTAGCGCGAAAGCTTTCAATTTTGTCTTTCCGCGGCACACCAACTGATGACCACGGTACACTAGTGTGCCGCGGCACACACTTTGCGGAACAATGTGCTAGAGTATCCACCCACCGTTTCATCACCACATCTTCCATCTTATAATAATAAGATCTCGCTGTTCTTGACGCTGCACGCTGCGTGCTGCGAGCTGAGACGGACGACCAGAGAGCCGGCCGAGCGAGCTCCTCCGCTAATTGAGTTTCTACCACTGTCGGCTTAGCACTTCTGCGCTCCCGGCTATGTTTCTCGTCTTGTTCGGTTTCACCTGTACTTTAATTAAACTTTTACGTAGCGAAATGTTATCTTTTAATTCGTTTGGACTCGAATTGAGAGCGAAACTCAAAACACAACCTCGTCAGAAAATTATAACTAACCATCACGCCGTTTCTCCGCAGGGGCAGGCAGAGAGGACGGACCGCCATACAACTCTGTCTTACTCTTCTGTTATTCGGATTCTTCACATGACCCGATTCAAGTATTTGATTCACTTGATCGTGCCATGTGATCCTCGGACGTCCCCGACTTATTTTTCAGTTCACTTTCGCATCATATATTCTTTTCACACTCCTTTCTTTGTTCATTTGCTCTACAAGTCCAACCATCTAAGCGCCCTTTTCTTAATCATATTCATTTCGATAACAACAGCCTTGCATTCTTTCCGGATATCAGATATCATATCCTTTCAGGGATCTCATTTTCACAGCATTCAGTCTACTTTCATCCTTCCTCTGCCAGTTCCATGCCTCACTGCCATACATCAGGGTTGGTATAAGCATTCTATTGTGGACTGCTTGCTTCGCTTCTTTGGACAATTTCTTATTTGCGCCAACAGCGTAGCAGAAAATAAAGTAAAGTAAATAATTATAAAGGAAGAATAAAGTTGTAAAGCACTATTCCAGAGCCAGTCCCGAAGTACCTACATTATATTATAACACGTTGTCTTGGGTTTCTTTACGTAATATCGTTGTTCAACAACAATACGGTTAAAAAAATTAAATACTGTAAAACATGAATTACGCCGACCTCTAAAATGCCTCCAATGATGATTTTGAGTGTGTTCTTGTGACTTATTACGCGTTTTCATCTGCTGTAGGGTCCAAATTTTTTTGATTGTTTTTTTTTTTTTTTTACTTCTGACATTTGTTATTTTGAACACATTTCTGAATCTGCTCTCACATCGTCATTATACGAAGGCGGACTAACAAGTTTTATTTTCCATGTCCACGTTGTTAATACGAAGAGCAAGAAAGTTGTTGTTTTGATTTTGAATAAATCTCTACAATGTTATAGCATACCGTTTTGGAAGCCTACACCGGACTACTGCGGAGATAGTAGATTACAGCTCAGGGAATCACAACCGTTTTGAGAGTGGGTAGACGGTTTATATATTTTCTAATTTATTGTTCACGGGCCGCAAAAGGCTTCTGCTTCGGACACGTGGTGATATGATGAGACAAGGATCTAAATTTAAATCTGCACCTGCACTGCAAGAAGTATATTTTAGTAGCCAATTTCTCCGCGTTAAAAAAAAAAATATAAATATATGTACAAGTATATTTTTTGTATTCCAGATATTTTGCTACAAAACAAAGAATTTATATTGTGTATCGTATAGCTACCTCAGTTTCTTTCTGTCGATAGTAATCACAAAAAAATAATCTTACAATTTGTTACTTATCAAGAGGCGCCTATGTAGCATTGATTTCTTATCGATTAAGTACGTACCCGTGAAATTTATTTATTTATTTATACCCATTAAAGGCTTTTTACACAAATATTATCATTTTTTTTAAAACAATATACTCATAAACAGTGCAAAAAATATCGTACAAGAAAAAATAGTATTGAATTTCAAGTACTTCCAAAGTTTAATAGTTTCTTCAGTTAATTTAGCTCTACTAGATGAAAAAACTGTACTAGTGATAAAAAAAACAAAAAAAAATTCTCAGTTTCACCTTGACAAGTCTAGTTACATCCCGTTAGCACGGGATTAGCTAGCGTTTAACAATACTAATAATATTTGGATAATTTGTATGGCGCCGTTTTTTGAAAAATCACTTCAAGGGCGCTGTACAAATCTTAATTTGTACTTAATATTAATTCCTAGTTTATATAAATATACAGCAATATATTAACCTGGCAGGTCACTTCTGGCAGAACACTATCACTTTTTCATAATAACTTAAAATTTAGCTGATTTTTACATATATCTGTATATATATATTTTTAAAAAAATATATATTTTTAGGGTATGAGAGCAAATTTAAAATAAAGTTTAACAGAGGTATTTAAAAAAATTTCGTAGTGAGGAACAGATAATGATGAAAATCTTCTAATGAATTTAAGGAATGAGAGTCTAAAAAGTTTTCTTGGTTTGAACAGAAATTCTATTGGGCTTGTTACATCTTGATTATGGATATGATTTTCTGAAAAAATGTGTTTTGAGTTTGGCTCTGAACTCTGTCGAGTATTTTATTACTTGGTATTTTATTTAGTATTGGCAATGTGTGTCGAATATGTCCGCGGGCCGCGGGTCTTGCATTCCCACAGTAGATTGTAGCTAATGCTTTCATTTGCTCGAGCTTACGTATTTAGATGGCACAGATTTCGGCTGCCAAGAGGAAGAAAGCTCTTGTTTTGATGACATCACCGCGTGTTTTGTAATCTCATTTCGCGTTGTTATTTTATTTGATAGTTGGCGGAATTGCAAACTCGTTTCTGTTTACGTAGAGGTAGGTGCTGTTGTTTATTTTATTTATTCTAATATGCACTTCATTTAAAGCGGGTCACTCAAGTTGCTTGACTCGCCCAAGAATTTATTAGTTCGCCACTTTACCCATTTCAAATATAGAATAATGTCTGCTAAAATACGTTGGTGCTTCATTAGGTGAGTACGGATTTGAAAAGAATATTTTTTAAATAAAACAGAGCCTTGAGGTGATTTTTCACAAAAACCGCGCTATACAAAGCATCCAAATATTATTATTATTATTATTAGATAAACTTTGTTTATAACCACTTTCATTATTCAATATTATGTCGACCAGTTTCGAAAGCACCCTTCCATCATCAGGACAATATTAAAATTAACCCAAAATACTGAGATATATATACTTATTTAGGAGTTGTAATGAGAAGGAAAATGGGTAATTGAAGAATTTTGTATTTTAGGTTAATTTTTAATATTGTCCTGATGGTGAAAGGGTTCTTCCGAAACCGGTCAACATAATATTGAATAACAAAAGTGGTTATAAACAAAGTTTATCTGTTTTATTTATAAATATGGCAAGCCACAAAGTAAATGCTTTTTAAAAATATATTATTTTTTAAATTCGGTAATTTCAATCAACATCAGGTCCAAATATAAAAAAAAGTTCACACTCGTACGTACGTACAAAGATATTTAAAAAAAAATTAATTAATAAAAAAAAGTTACATAAATGTGGAAATTATACCAAATGTCACACAACATGGACAGTTTCTTAAATATAATGAAAACGAAGAATAGTAAGCGGTTATATAATTTTAAAAATTATAAAATATAATAATATGTCAGTTCCCTTTAAATTTATGTGACATGTTTTTCATATATGTTTTTTATTATTTTGTATAATCGTTATTACATATTATCATTTAAAGATATTAAAGTTGCGAGTACATTTGATTATGTATTAGGCGTAGGAGTTAAAACAGAGGTCTTTAATAGAAAATGTATCTAGTGTATTAGTTTGAGGTTACCTAATTATTTAGCTAAGTAATTAGTTTCCAATAGAAACCAGTTACTGCTTTCTAGTTAGTAAATGGTTTTGAAAAAAGATTTTAGTTAATAATTGTTTCCTGTTTGCTTGAATCTATTTCCGTCGCACCGTCTTCAAACTAACTTCTTCAATTTTCCTACTTGGTTGTTATATTTAACCACATTTCAGCGGTAATGGTTGCCAAATTCTCAAAAGCCGCTTTTGAACGCGATGTAATTTTCATCCTGATTTTGTATGAAATCTGACAGATTCCCAAATTCCTTTTGAAAACAGAATTGCGAAAATGGCACCGTGTTTAAAAGTTATTTTTTATTCATTTAATCGATAAATAATCTTTGGAAAGAGATTTGATGTTTCCAATTTTCTCATTGGAAACATCAAAGAATCATTGCTCGGGCTGTGAACGACATTCGGAGCAAATAGAAACAATATGGCGAAGTTAAGTTGACCTAGACCTTGGAGTAACAACAATTGGAGAGAGAGCTAATTCTTTTTACCAACCTATACAAATTAGGGATAAATTACTTTCTCCGGGTTTTTACGTCGTTCACCATCAGAAAGAAAGAGACAGCAAATTTTCCCAAATTATCTCACAGCTTTAAAGAATTGTAAGGATGCTCTTCGTGTCCCGCGTCTCCGTTGACTTCGCCCACACGTTTTCATATGCGACATAAATCAACGGGTTTTTAGGTTATATGATATATTTTGTTTATAACAATACTGTGAAAAAGTGTTTATACGAATTGTACCCGACGTAATCAGGTACACAAGTAAACTGTATAGGGTAGCGGTCCCAATCTGTGAGATGCTCCAAGGGGTCGTCTCGTTGTAAGGGAGGCGACGGGTTCAGCTTGTAGGGCCTCGGCTTTCAAGTGAAGATGCTGCGGGTCTGGTCCAGAGAGAGGTGTAGTCAGGCGGTCCAGGGGGGCAGGCGATGGTCAAATAAAAGTCAGGAGTCAAGTTGAAGGCGATGTCAGGGCGAAGATGAGTCAAGGTGAATGGTACTGGTGGAGGATGCTGGTGATCTGCCTTCCTCTGGTTTTTGCGCAATTAATATTGCGCTCCAGAGCGCGACCACGGATTCGGGAGATTTGTATGGGGGAATTTTGTTTCCCCTTTCTCTCTCTTTCCGGGTCGCTGGCAATTTTGTGGGATAGATTTTAGCAATCTATCCCCTTCTCCTTTCCATCAGCTTTCACCTCAACTTTATTTCGCCCCTCTATCATTTTTATTAGATTCACAAAAGAAGTACAAATATTCAAATTACAAATAATGCCCGGTTTTTTGGGGCTTGATGCTTAATAACTAACTTATCCTAACATTTACATACTTAATTCTATAATGAGTGTGTAGCCGAGAGTCGAGTCATCACGATGGTATAATTTATTTGGCCGTGTGATTGACCCGGCTCTCGCGATAAAGCTAGACAGATCGATTCCACCCGCGTGGATCGGTTCTCGCCTTGCCAGGCGCGGTCGGCGTCGGTCCGCGCTCAGACCCGTCATCGCGTTGGAATTCTCCCTACTCGGGGGTGTCCCAGCCCGAAGAGCTATCTCTTTGCGTCATTGCGACGTAACGAGCCGCGGTTGGAATTTGCCTACATAATATTTCCCTATGAACAATAATATAAACAATCTTAAGTCTAGTTTATCGACTACACATTATTGTGGACCATGTACGTCCGACACACTCCCCTCATGGAGCTTCGCTACATTCCCCTCCGGGAGGCGTACTGCGTCCACGTACGGCGGTGTCCCCGGCGGCCGGTCTCTGGGTCGCGGGGTGTTTGCCGCGAGTGACCTCTGGGGGTTGAATGCTCCTGGGGCGGCGATCTCTCAGCCGTCAGTGGGTCGGCTCCTGGTCGGCCGAATACTCCTGGGGGGCGGCAATCTCTCAGCCGCTTAGCCAGCGAGTCAGCTTCTGTGGTCCGGATGCTCCTGGGGGACGGCAATCTCTCAGCCGTTTAGCCAGCGAGTCGGCTTCTGGTGGTCCGGATTCTCCTGGGGGACGGCAATCTCTCAGCCGTTTAGCCAGCGAGTCGGCCAGAAGGTGGGCCGGATGCTCCTGGCGGGCGGCAATCTCTCAGCCGCTTAGCCAGCGAGTCGGCCAGAAGGTGGGCTGGATACTCCTGGCGGGCGGCAATCTCTCAGCCGTTTAGCCAGCGAGTCGGCCAGAAGGTGGGCCGGATACTCCTGGCGGGCGGCAATCTCTCAGCCGCTTAGCCAGCGAGTCGGCCAGAAGGTGGGTCGGTGATTTGACCCTTGGTGGGCCGGCGATTCATCAGCCGGTAAGCGTCAGCCGGCGATTTATCAACCGGCAATAGTTTTGTGACCGCCTCCGAGCGAGTCACGTGTGCCAGGCTTCCAAGGCGCTGGCGGGGGTGAGATGGTCCAGACGTTAATTTTCCTCCGACGGGCGCTTCGTAAAATGTGGAGAAGTTGTCATCTCCGTCGGAGGTTGCTGGAGCTCTCTTGTCCAGCAATTTTATGCCAGACTTTGTTGAGGGCGGCTCGTGAGCCGTACCGAGTCCTGAGGAGCGTTTTCCGCGTACGCTGTGTGACTCCCCTCATCGGGAATCGCCTCTAGGCCTGACTCGGTTTGTGGGAGATTGAAACAATCTCCCGGTTCGTACGCCAATGCTCGGGCTCTCTTTCTTTGGTTGGCGCCGGCCGTGTCTGCGTGTAGGTATTTATTACCATACTTTTCGCCTCCGTCCGCAAGAGAGGGGCGCGGGGAAGCGGGGCCGAGCCATTGTTCGCTTTGCTAGGCCGCCGCTGTCTTGCCGTTCCGTGACGAGACAGTCTGCCGGGTGGTGGAGTGCGGAGAAGCGGGCCGGGGGTAGCGCTCGTTTTGCTTGGCCGCCGCTGTCTTGCCATTTCGTGACTAGACTTTGAGCCGGGCGGAAGCGGGGTGGAGCTTCTTGCTCGTTTTACTGCCCCTTCGCTGTCCCGCCGTTGCGGGCCGGACCTGCGAGCCGGAAGGATGGCTGCGGGGAAGCGGGGGCGAGCTCGGCCGGCACTGTTTCGTCATTTCGCTTGGAGACAGTCTGCCGGGCGGTGGGGCGCGAGGAAGCGGGCCGGGGGTAGCACTTGTATTGTCGTGCCATATCGGTAGCAGCCGTGGTTTCACCCGCCGGCTACCGCTTGTGGTTTGTCCCGTAGCAGTACTCGGGCTGGGCTGAGTCGTCGGCGGGGCGTCATTCTGCGTCTGCAAGGCCCCGTTCGCTCGTAAACCATGCTGAGACGCCGCACTGTAATATGCGATGGTTCTCTGCGCCGCCACTGCAGTCCCGTTGTCTGTCGGCGGGCTGCTCATCGAGGCGGCGGTCTGGGTTTGCCTCAGAGGCGCCATTGTGGCCGCCGATTGATCGCCGTTTGTATGATGGGCGCAATCCGTCACGGCCTTGTCCGGGCTGTATACTGCTCCGGGTGCTCCCGCAGCTCGGTCCGTTTCTGTGGGCTCTCCGCTTCGAGGCGGGGGCCGGGGGCTACGGGGTTGACTGCCCCAGTGCAAGTCAATATGTCCGCCGATTGCACGCCGCTTGTTTGAAAGGCGCAATCTGTCGCGGTTTCCGCCGATTGCCCGCCGCTCGCTTGATTGGCGCAATCTGTCGCGGTTTTCTCCGGGCTGTAGGATGCTCCGGATGCCCCCGCAGCTTGGTCCGTTTCTGGGGGCTCTCCGCTTCGAGGCAGGGGGCCGGGGGCTGCGGGGTTGACTGCCTCAGTGCAAGTCACGATGTCCGCCGATTGCACGCCGTTTGTTTGAAAGGCGCAATCTGTCGCGGTTTCCGCCGATTGCCCGCCGCTCGCTTGATTGGCGCAATCTGTCGCGGTATTCTCCGGGCAATAGGGTGCTCCGGATGCCCCCGCAGCTTGGTCCGTTTCTGGGGGCTCTCCGCTTCGTGGCAGGGGGCCGGGGGCTGCGGGGTGTGCAGGGAGAAATCTCAGTGATGCAATAATTTCTAGCATCTGCCGATGATGTTCTTCTCTGCGCTGTGCACGCCGTCTTTCCGCACGCAGCTCTCGCCGCAATTGTCGGACGGTGTCTCAATCGAAGCCTCGCTTCCTGACGAGGCTTCATTAGCTGAGGGGTGGACTTCAGGTTGTAAGGCTGACGTCCTTGTGGTCCATTCAGCAGCTTGGGCAGGGGCGCGGGCTCGTGCGGCGCGGGCTGCTGTGCTGCTGGTAGGGTTTTCCAGGTCTCCGAGTCGTCCCGAAGGATCCTGGAATCCGGGGGCGCTATTCCGGCCGCCCCGGTTGTGAGATCATCCTGGCCAGGCGTTGACTTTCCGTCTGACGTGCTCTTCCTAGAGCGTAAGGAAGGCGCCATCCTTGGCGCTGCTTCACAGATGGATCCGGCTCGTGAAGGACCAACTTATGTACCCGACGTAATCAGGTACACAAGTAAACTGTATAGGTAGCGGTCCCAATCTGTGAGATGCTCCAAGGGGTCGTCTCGTTGTAAGGGGAGGCGACGGGTTCAGCTTGTAGGGCCTCGGCTTTCAAGTGAAGATGCTGCGGGTCTGGTCCAGAGAGAGGTGTAGTCAGGCGGTCCAGGGGGGCAGGCGATGGTCAAATAAAAGTCAGGAGTCAAGTTGAAGGCGATGTCAGGGCGAAGATGAGTCAAGGTGAATGGTACTGGTGGAGGATGCTGGTGATCTGCCTTCCTTTCTGGTTTTTGCGCAATTAATATTGCGCTCCAGAGCGCGACCACGGATTCGGGAGATTTGTATGGGGGAATTTTGTTTCCCCCTTTCTCTCTCTTTCCGGGTCGCTGGCAATTTTGTGGGATAGATTTTAGCAATCTATCCCCTTCTCCCTTCCATCAGCTTTCACCTCAACTTTATTTCGCCCCTCTATCATTTTTATTAGATTCACAAAAGAAGTACAAATATTCAAATTACAAATAATGCCCGGTTTTTTGGGGCTTGATGCTTAATAACTAACTTATCCTAACATTTACATACTTAATTCTATAATGAGTGTGTAGCCGAGAGTCGAGTCATCACGATGGTATAATTTATTTGGCCGTGTGATTGACCCGGCTCTCGCGATAAAGCTAGACAGATCGATTCCACCCGCGTGGATCGGTTCTCGCCTTGCCAGGCGCGGTCGGCGTCGGTCCGCGCTCAGACCCGTCATCGCGTTGGAATTCTCCCTACTCGGGGGTGTCCCAGCCCGAAGAGCTATCTCTTTGCGTCATTGCGACGTAACGAGCCGCGGTTGGAATTTGCCTACATAATATTTCCCTATGAACAATAATATAAACAATCTTAAGTCTAGTTTATCGACTACACATTATTGTGGACCATGTACGTCCGACACACGAATAAACAAAAGCATAAGCACAATTATGTCGACATGAGCTATGCAGCTGACTACAGCAGCGCTCTCTCTTGTATATTATTGCTCTGAGCCTAGAACGTTCTATGGAAACAAAATCTGGATTGTTCGCGAACAACAAGTATCGCTCGTTTTAGTAAGTGTTTTTTTTTTTACCGTTGCCTATTTTTTTACGGAATATTTAACTGCCCGAAACGTTCCTCTTCGCATTGCTTTCATTTTCTTTTTGGCCGTTGAGCCTCTTCCGTTAAATTTAACTGCTAATAGAACCAGGAGTACTAACCTTCCACGACCCGCATACATCCAACCATTTCACAAAATTGCCCACTGTTACAACATTAAATAACATAAAACGCGAAGTGAAATTCAACATCACGCATTTACGTTCGTGCCTACGATACCTTCAAAATTCTATTTCGGGATTTAATCGTCAAATTTGAACCGTATAACGCTTTGAAAGCGCGAATTTGAGCCTTTCGAAATGGTTTTATCACGCTTGGACAAGTCTATTTTAGGTTCGCCTAGATTGAGTTCATCAATCTCGCTATTGGGTTTACAGCTTTATCGATTGCTAGGACCTATACTCTACCGTACAAGTCCTTGACTTGCTCTTGTATCTGAGTATTCGCTTTTTAGTGGTTAATTCTTTTGTTCGTCTTTAATGTTATAATAATTACTCAATGTCGTCCTTACTGGCTACTGAAACCGAAATACTATTGTCATAAAATTTGTTTTTGTTCTTCTGTTAGTATTTTTAGAATTGTTACATTATAATAGATACTGTTTTTAATACCAACACATTAACTGTCTTCAATATTATTTCCTTTTCTCTGCTTTAACACATTTGTTCATATTTATACATACCTACTTATCATCTGGATTTTTTTACTCCTTAGCTTCTAGTAAATTGTTGACCTTCACATGTACTACTATATCGATATCTGAACATTTTTTCATGATTTATGATAACGATCATGATTTTAGATAGTTTTAATTTGCATACGCTTTTGTTTTATATTATTTTAACGTTGTTGTATCGGGTTAGGTAGTGTAGTGTAAAACTCGAGGTGAACTATCACAAAACTGCACTATATAAATTCACTGCTATTATTATTATCCTTCAATGAACCAGAGAACAAAACTGAAAGATTCGGGGTCAAAACTTTCGCATTTTATGTTGATTTTTAAGAAAGGCCTTCATTTTACATTGCTTCGCTCCAGGATTCCATCACGATATTTACTGAGTGAACCATTTATTAAAAGTGTAAAATAAAAAATTGTAGGTACTCACAATTGTTTACAATTAAAAACTTCAGTATTATCTGCTTTATTGAGATAAGTAAACAAATGTATACTGGTTTATTTGTCTTTTGTGCCCCGTTCATTTGATAGATTAGTCCATTTTTAAATGAAGCTATACCAAATTTCATCTATATAAGAGGCTAACTAACCATTACGCTGTTTTTCCGCAGGGGTAGGCAGAGAGGACGGACCGCCATACAACTCTGTCTTGGCACACATTCCTTGCTTTATTCACATTTATACATCGTCTCATACATACTCTTCTGTTATTCTGCCTCTTCACATGACTCGATTCAAGTATTTGATTCACTTGATCTTGCCGTGTATTCTTCGGGTGTCCCCGACTTCTTCCATTCACTTTCGCATCATATATTCTTTTCACACTTCATTCGCTCTACATGCCCACCAAATATTATCAAAACAAAAAAGACACTTTTTTTTTTTTTTTTAATAAAGTTTTATTAATAAATATTTATTATAATTCTTGTGGTATAATGTTTTATTTATTTAAATTCATAATTTATTGAGATTGAATTGTATTTTGAAAACCTATTTGACCGACTTGTATTTATTATGGAATATAAATTCCACACTATGAAGTATGTACGAGTATAATATATATTAGGACGTCCAGAAATGAAGTCCACCTGCGCTGAACCCACTATTGGGCACTCGCCGCGGTGTAATTTATTCGCCATTGTACCGATTTATGACGCATAATCACCAATTGAAATGGCCGCGCCAAATCAGCGGTGGCGTTGCACGCTTTCATTGTTCTATTCTTTTCGACAGTCACCTTGGAGGCCTTTGACTAGCGCACTGCGGGGCCGAACTTAACCAACCAACCAACCAACTAAACAACTAAACAACTCAACAACTCAGCGACGCACAACCATTTGCGACCGACCTGTGCCTGTCCAACAACCTTGCTGACCTGCTGCCACACTACTGTTTTTACGTGGCTTTATTATGCCCCTCTTCATTTAACCAAACCCGACAGAGAGCGTACGTGGGGATCGAACAAATGGTCACAACATCACCTCTCACACACAAATGGCTGAAATGACGTCAATGTACAAATATCGGATCTATCAAATATCAATATAGGGTAGTGGTATAGTAATTGTTAGGAATCATAATCTTTCGTTTGTCAATTACTAATTTGTTTTAACGGTTTTACTAGCGGCGGAATCCGTGTAAAAGTGTTGCCCAATGTATTTATTTATAATTAACTAAATTACAAAAAAACACAAAACACGAAATGGGAAAAGAGAGCAACAGAGAAAGAACAGCACACACATAATATTATATGAAGTAATGACAAAAATAGGACAATATATATATATACATATATATATATATAAGAAAGAACATTCAATCCAAGGTCAAAGTCAAAGTTTTGATATAATGTATGATTTATACGAAGGTTTTAGCTATAAATCCTAATACAACTTTGCCACCCTAATATAAATATAGTTTTCTATCGATTTTTATGTTCTAATTTATATACGCTAAATGCCTTGTAATGTACATCTTAGCCGACTAAATTAGGTTAATATTATGCGATGTTCATTATGAGCTATTTAGTAAATAGATAGAAATATATATTTATCATTATTAGGGTGGCAGAGGTCTAGTTTATAGTTTTTGACGATTTATAACGCTAATCTTCGATTAAATAATATATTACGCTATACTTGTATGTGAATTTCACTGCTAGTAAGGAGGGCCGCTAAACGACGACAATTATTAATTTAATCTTTGATATAACAAACTGTACACAAACTGCGTGCACATCAAAATATAGTGATGTTAATAATTTTGGTAAAAGTGCACTTAAATTTGTTGTTTCTTCAACTCTACGAGACGAAAAACTACATAGCGGACAGATTGTGAGATTTGAATCTTAGAGTATACTAGAAGTAGCCCAAGCCAAGGCAGTGAAGTTAGTTTTGGACTTGTTTTTGATGATTTTAACATGACTCGGTGCACCTAGGCGTGGCTAAGACTAAGGCTACGGTATTTATACATCCATTCATATCACATATCGACATAATGTTTTTGTGTATTCGTATAGCCACTTTTTCACAGTATTTTTATCAACAAAAATATAGCATCTAACCTAAAGAACCGTTTAGTTGTGTCAAGTTTAGTGGCATAATAAAAAATGTGGGCGGAGTTCCGCCGTTAACCAGCGAAGATAGCCAGCTTAAGATCATTGCGACAGTATATAGAAGCGGTCAAAGACATTTGTTGTCTCTTTCTCTCTCATGGTGTACGATGTAAAAACTCGGAAAAAGTGATTTATTACAATTTCGGATGGGTTGGGTAAAACAAATTAGCTATCCCTCCATTAAATTTTACTCTGAGATTTGAATATACACACTTCAATCATACTCAAGTTGTCCTTTTTTTCTAGCACCGCACTCTATTTGAAGGTGGCTGAATTTAGTCACGACCCCCTAACCTCCATCTTTATTGAACACATAAATATCTCTCTTAGAATTTGATAGACATCGGTAAAAAAATAACCAAAGCTGTTGCCCGTGTAAAAAAAAAATAAATAAAAAATAATAATAATAAAACGCCGTCCATTCGAGGCTCGCTGTTTACTACTTCTCTATATTTTATTACCTGAGATCGTGATGGTTGTCGTTTACTCTGCTGCCCGGAACTACGTAGCTACACTTTTTAGTGTTTCGTTTGATATTGCTGTTATAACGTTTGGCGATAAATTATTAATCAAATCTGCGAACATGCATCTTGTTGCTGTATGTAATGGGACTGAAAACGACGAGTGACAATGAGGTGCTATTTTTTGGAACGTGTATTAAGGAGAAAAGGGACAAACACAACATCAATATATGGCTGATATTATTAACTAAGTAGGTAACTGGACACTAAATCTGACAACCGCGATAACACTTTGATTTTGGATTTACAAAACACAAAATCCCTCAAATTGCCTTTTAATTGCACCTGTATTGTACCACTGCACTCTTATTTAATTATTTTTATTTAAAATATTTTATAGAAATCAATAATCAGTAATAATAATAATTAGATGATTTGGGTAGCGCCATTTTGAGGTGACTTTTCATTAAAACGGCGCTATACAAATCATCTAAATATTATTATTATTATTAAAAGATTCATAGATCACGAAAGAAATTAATTTGCGAGCTGAAAATTCTAGCATTGACCTATTCATTTCGGATAATTGTTTAATAAATTTCATGACGCTAGGGCTCACCGTTCGTTAGTTTTTAGTGAGACATACGAACATGTTTTCAGCTTTATAGAATATATTAGAATATTATGCATTTTTAAACCATTGTTATCTCGCATCTTATATTTTCGTCGCTATCTTTCTATACAATATATACTTCTTAAACTTGAGGTGATTATCTCACGAAAATGGCGCTATAGAAATAATCCAATTATTACTGATTCTTATTACCGGCGTTAGCATTTTTATTAAATCAGTTTGAGATTTCTATTTACTATGCGTATCGCAAAGCCCCAAAAAATCAGATACATATTATTTTTTTATCACTAGGAATAGTTTTACATTTACATATTCCTTGACCTTAGATTAAAATCAACATAAAATTCATGTGGTATCAAGGTTACCAAAGCGTTAGATTTTTTCCATTGGCCGTTCAATGTTCAGAGTATCCCATAGAAACACAGTTGGTACGACCACGACCAAGATTTGAATGGCGTAATCACCCAGCATACTCGTACATCTGAATCACCAATCCAGAGACTATGCACACAGCATCCTTTAGACGTGGACCCGTCTCACAGGACAGGTAGAATCAAGTGTCTGCTTAAAGTGACGGGGTGACCAGCCAATTTGCTGAAGGAAATTGAGTTTGTTTATAGTTGTTATTTTGGGTTTTTAGATCTACAATGTATGATGAAGTAATCTCCTTCGATATTGACGTATTTAATATTACTAAAGGTAAGGATCAGCAAGGTAATCTCGCTTTTATTGACTAAACCAACTAGTGATGGTGTAAATATATCTTTAGTAAAAATCTCGTCTTTAAATGTGTGTTATGTACACCATATCGATTTAAATAAATTGAAGGCGAAATGCAAAACTAGCAGTCCACAATGAAGTGCTTATACCAACCCTGGTGTACTGCAGTGCAGCATAGAACTGGTAGAGGAAGGACGAAAGTAGACTGAATGCTGTAGAAATGCGATCCCTGGGGCGAATGTGCGGTAAAACCATGTATGACCGTGTTAAAAATGTGGATATTCGAAAAGAATGCAAGGCTGATGTAAGCGTAATGAATAGGATCAAGAAAGGGACGCTTAATGGTTTGGCCATGTAGAGCGAATAAACGAAGAAAGGAGTGTGAAAAGAATATATGACGCAAAAGTGAATGAAAGAAGTCGGGGACGCTCGAGGAAGACATGGCGCGATCAAGTGAATCAAATACTTGAGTCGGGCCATGTGAAGAGTCAGAATAACAGAGTATGTATGAGATGATTTATGAATGCGAATGAAGCAAGGAGTGTGTGCCAAGACAGAGTTGCTTCCTATTTGCCTATCCCTTCAGGGAAACGGTGTGATGTTCAGTTAGTGAATTGAATAGATCGTTGAAAAAACTTACATTTAATTTTGCCCTTTTTTGCGCAAGATGATAAAATGAATATAAAATGGAGCCAGTGTGATTCCTTGCGGAACTCCTGTATCAATTTAAAAACATTTACTTACTAGCGATCTTTTCATTTCTATAACTTGTGCACTTTTAAAATTTAGAATCGTTTTGAATTTTTGGGATATATTGTAGAACTAAGGAACTATAATGGATAAACGTAGTAGGTAATTGTCAAATGATAGTCTTTAAGGTTAGGTAGATCACTTTATTTACGAATTAACACACTCAGGCGTAAGTAATCACAAAACAAGAGGTGTTTTCCGTCACGAAAGGTAAAACGAAGTGTCAGTATAATATCTTATAACAATAAGTCCAAATTAAATTCTATCAAATTTTGGTCACCCAACTGCTTATAAAGCATTATTACATTCTCGTTGTAAATGTGTGTGTGTTTGTGATGCGTGTGTGTTGGAAGGAGAGGCCTTCACATATCCGTGGTGAACTTTTTTCACCAAGATGGCCGCTCACGCACTCGCCAGGAATTTTATTTTGATTTCGGAAGGAGTCACGGACCGGTTTGGTCGAGCGGCGTTTGTACAACTTTTTTTCTACTTTTATTATTATTTTTCCATCGCCTGACCGCGCTTTTTTCATTCTTGTTCTACCCATCTCTCTCTCTCTCTCTCTCTTCCGCGCACCTTCTTCTTAGTCCTCTTGCTGTCGTACCGAGAGGGGCCAATTTTTATATTTTGAATTGGAGTATAGACTATTTCGGGATACCGTGTGGAACGGATGTTCTGAATAATTTATTAGTCGGCAGACTGGTAGATATACCGTTTTATTGATATTTAGAATGAGATTCGTGCACATATTTATTCACCTCGTGTATGCGACATCGCACGATCCGTGAATGTTTTATTTTAGTCATGCGATAGCGCTAGCATCGCCATTTTGGTTGTATGGAGTTAAATTTGACAGAAAGGTGTAGGATTCTGGATACACGCTAACAATAATTTAATTATACTTGGATTATTTGAAGAATGGTTTTGTGAAAAATATCTGTTTTATATTGTAATTGGTTATATGAAAGATTTTTCGAAGTTATGGGTTTTAAGTTTGGCTTATTTAGCCTTTTAATGGACTCGCAGACTGCTACTCCGAAAACACGATATCAAAACCTTATATCTGGAAATTGTTTTGATTTCTTTAACAATACTTAAAGCTGATCTAGCTTTTTTTAAGTGTCTCCAAATTCCTAAGTTGGACGACCAGCAAACTGTAGTCTTACTTTTGATATGTGGAACACCTTGGCCTACCGGTCCATTATTTGATGATATTCATACATTTCCATTGTCTTCTTCCTGTAATGCCCGCTGTGCGACCGACAGAATGCTCCTTGGGTAAGGCGCGCTTTTGTTCGGGGATGTAGAATAAAAAATAATCTAATCACTTTCACTTGAATACTTTTTATTGGAAGAATTTATATAATATTAGTAATTAAACCTTCAACTGAACATGGTTTACTACTGTAATACCTGCATGGTCAAACTTAAAGTATCAGAGTCCAAACATGTGCTCTATGGAATAATACATGTTAAAAAGAATTTTAGAAAGTGATGTTAGGATATAATTTATGAAACAGAAATACATTAAGGAATACAATAGGATATTGGTATGAATGCTTAGTGACATGGGTAAGTAGTAAACTGGTTGGCCCATTACATTCCTGATGCACTTCCTCCATTCAGATAATGTCTCGGCTCTCCATAACACCCAAATTAGGAAATTAGGCTCTCCCCAAAACAAATAATCTATTATTAGAAAAAGTAAGTCAATGCTGTCTAGTTGAACCTCATCACATCACTGACCTAGCGCATTGGCATCGGCCGTTGGGAGCCGACTGCCGTCAACTGTTTGAAAACAACATCAAAGTTAATTGGAACTCGGGAGGGAATCCAAACCATTCCGACCGACACCGAACAACGTCCGGTACCCGACGTAATAATTCAAAGGCTTCATTTTTAATTCGCCCTTAACCCTCTATTTACTAACTAGACTTATGATTCTCGCTGCATTTAAATCACATTAGGAAACCAACAAAATTATGCCTATCAATAAATTCAAAATAGCCTGTAAAAATTATTTAAAATGCATATACATAAAAATAATAAGTAGGATATAAGTTAAAATATTAAAAAGTTAATAATAAAATGAAATAATTAGCTACTTGTAAACTTGAATGTACAAAGTAACTAATATAAAATAAATAAAACTAAAAAACATCAAAAGTCTCGTTTATTACTTGTTTTCACTTTGTTCACAGCGTCGTCTGTTATTTGTGTTTTGATCATTGAGGTATACCCAATGACGTTACATGACACGTTGTAGCGCTTTCAAAGTGGCAAGCACGCTAGTTGGTGTGATCGGTGTTTAAGCCGATTTAGTACTAAACGGTCACGCGTCGCTTAAGGTCGTCTCAAGCAAGTATGGAACGCGGTCCGAACTTCGGATCTGTTTCGTTCATACACATATATTCTATGAATGTCTATCTTTGCCATATATGACCGATATTTGAATGATGGATTTACTGGTAACGTGTGTTTTTTTTGCTTGCCACATTTTGTGTTAATATTCTACGGCTATAACGTGTCTATATATATGTAACGTCATTGGGTATACCGCAAAATAGTCTTTATCGACATATGGGGGCTTGTAACGGCGTGTGAATGTTGACATCATTTTTCAAAGTTTCTTTTAAAAGGGATTTGCTTTTAGACCAATTGAAATTGAGTCTAGACTGTATCAGAATACAATTTCGAAAGCTGTGCGCTACCCAATAGGACTAACAAGCTTTACTGTGTTATTTTTGTATATAAAGGAGAAGGACCTAATAATAATGTTGACAGGGATATCTATAAGACAGGTTGATTCGGCTGTAGCTTTACAAGTAAATACAAATAAACATGGGAAATATATAGTAATCAACTCATAGACTCTCTTACCAACATTTTTAATGTAGTTTTTCGCATCAGTACCTATTAATCATTTTTATTTTTCATAATTCAGTAAATCTTTTGACGGGCTGCGTGGTCGAGTGGTAAGACGCTAGTCTACGAATCCAAAGGTTGTTTTTTTTTTTTTACGTGAATACCTCACAAGAGTCTCAACTGCTCCCAACCGTCTAGAGCCAGTGAGACTATGGCATTCCCAAATAGGATATGTTGTGAGGCTGAAGGTAGTGGGGGAGGGAAGGAGATTGGGAAGGGGAAGGTTGGGAAGTACCTGGCTATTCAGATCTGGTCACCAAACACGGCTAAAGCCATTTCAAGCATCGTTTCGATTCTGAATGGTGGTTTTTCACCAGGGCGATACATAGAGTATCTACCACTCTGGAACGTGCAGCAAAAATAATTTTTATTATTTTTACATGAATTAAATGTGTTATGACACATATTAATTAAATAAAAGTAATTGGCGCACGCCGGGTTTGTACCCGCGACCTTTGGATTCGTAGTCGAGCGTCTTACCACTCGACCATGGAGGCCGTCAAAAAAAGGTCGCGCGCGGGTTCAAGTACGGCGTGCACAAATGAATTTTATTTAATTAATATGTGTCATAACACATTTAAGTCATATAAAAAATATATATATATTATATTTGCGGCACGTTCAAGAATGTTAGATACTCCAAGTATCGCCCTGGTGAAAGACCACCATTCAGAAACGAAACGTTGCTTGAAATGGCTTTAGCCGTGTTTGGTGACTTCAGGTGCTTCCACACCTTCCTCTTCCCCATCTCCTTCCCCTCCCCACTACTTTCAGCCTCACAGCACATCCCTTTTGGGGATGCCATAGTCCCGCTGGCTCTAGACGGTTGAGAGCAGTTGGTTCTCTGGTGCGGTATTCACTATAAAAATATATGAAAAAATCTAGAGTTATTTTTTCGTTATTTTGGTCCGGCCAAGCTGGGAATTATTTTGGTGGGCCATTTATTATGCATCTGACCTGTGTTTGGAATTCTGTATCTCGGAGTGCCGAGTGGACCGCGTCAATGTATAAATACCCCTGCCCGGCTTCCGAATTAATTAATTATGCAAATGTCGGGTCCCGCCCAATAGAATCCATCTGTCGGCTCTCAGATTGACCCATTTTGGGTTGGCCGGTACCGTCATAACCGTTACTAAAATATTATATTAATAAATATTATACTATTTCGGCCTTTTGTATTGTTACGTAGAAAAAGGTTTATGTTTCAAATATTTTTTTTATACAACGTCGTTCCGAAAACACGTACACATTTCTGTAAGTAAAAAAATTGTACAAATGTCATTTGTATTAAAGTTAATAGTAATTAGAGAAATAATAATCGTTACAAAGAATGTCTCTTTCACCCTTGTGTTATTTCTATGTAAATGTTTTACCAGCACAAGTTTAAAAATACATTTACAGTGAATACCGTACAAGAGTCCCAGCCGTTTAGAGTCAGTCAGTGGGACTATAGCATCTCTAATTAGGGTATACTGTGAGGCTGAAGGTAGTGGGGAGGGGAAGGAGATAGGGAAGAAGAAGGTTGGGAAGTACCTGGCTATTCAGATCTGGTCACCAAACACGGCTAGAGCCATTTCAAGCAACGTCTTGATTCGGAATGATGGTCTTTCACCAGGGCGATGCTATGAGTATCTACCACTCTGGAACGTGCCGGAAATATACTATATACTATTTTATATGAGGACTGAACGCTGTTGGAGCAAATAAGAAATTGTCCAAAGAAGCGAAGCTAGCAGTCCACAATGGAGTGCTTATACCAACCCTGATGTATGGCAGTGAGGTATGGAGCTGGCAGAGGAAGGATGAAAGTAGACTGAATGCTGTGGAAATGAGATCTTTGAGACGCATGTGCGTAAAACCATGTATGACCGTATTACAAATGTGGATATCCGGAAAGAATGCAAGGCGGATATGAGCGTAATGGATAGGATCAAGAAAGGGACGCTTAGATGGTTTGGGCATGTAGAGCGAATGAACGAAGAAAGGAGTGTGAAAAGAATATATGATGCCAAAGTGAATGGAAGAAGAATTCGAGGACGCCCGAGAAAGACATGGCACGATCAAGTAAATCAAATACTTGAATCGGGTCATGTGAAGAGTCAGAATAACAGAAGAGTATGTATGAGACGATGTATGAATGTAAATGAAGCAAGAAGTGTGTGCCAAGACAGAGTTGTATGGCGGTTTGTCCTCTCTGCCTACCCCTGCGGGGAAACGGCGTGATGGTTAGTTAGTTTCTATTTATATGAATTAAATGTGTTATGACACATGTTAATTAAATAAAATATATTTGCGCCGCCGGGTTTGAACCCGCGACCTCTGGATTCGTAGTCGAGTGTCTTACCATACGACCACGGAGACCGTCAAGTCCCAAGTACGTAACATTGAGATAAGCAACATTTCAGATTTTACAAAAATTATGACGATTTTTTTTTCTCTACAATGGTAAACTTTATAAGGTTTCAAATAATATGAGTATTTTTAAAAATAAGGGCCCTCGTTGATCGCTGATTCTCGGCCCGCGTAAGCGTTTGATCGAATTTTGATCAGCCGTCAAGTATACCAGTATGACTGTTAATTAAAGTGGCAACGATTGTCAGTTAGTGATGCTGTCAAATATGAGAGGGGTTCAAACAACTAGGCTTTAATTTTGCGTATTTTGCAATAAATTGCATACAACAAAAAATTGCAATTTTTTTTTTAAATTGTGTTCCAGTTCTATTTTTAAATAGTTTTGTGTAAAATAATCAGTTTATTTTGAACCATGAAAAATCACGGGATGTGACTAGACTTGCCAAGAAAAAATATAAGTTGTTTTAATCCGCCCATTTCAAATATAGAAAAATGTCTGCTAAATACATTATAGGTAGGTACTTTATTAGGTAGGTAGAGATTTAAAAATGTTATTTTTTAATTTGATTATTTTTACAACACATCCGTGTCAGTTCCAATTTTGAAAAGTTCACTCGCACATACTCGTATGTACGTAGAAATTATTAATATTTAATATTATTTATAATTTCTATTTTTAATTTGATTAATATTTCAGAATTTAAATATTTAATAAATTTGCTAGTGTTGGTATTGCATTCACTTCACAAAGCAATATAACCGTTACAAAATAACTTTAGTCTATTAATACTTCAGCGCAGATACGTTTTTTGCGGTTATTTATTTTCGTTATGTATGAACCTATCATTAGGCTAATGCTCTGATGAAAATAATTGCAGGCTATTCGTTGATATCGTGGCGCCATCTGGCAGTCCATACGTACGCATCAACCGCATCAACCGCATTATCGGCGTTTTTTTTAAATTATTTTTTTGTACACAATCGTATTTTAATACATCCGTTTATGTCCAGTAAAAATGTTAGTGTATACCTATTATTAAGAATGCAAGACCGATGAAAGCGAATTAATGAAATAAGGAATGGACGCGAGGTTTGTTGGTGTACATACAGCGTGTAATAATATCAACACTTAAAGGTCAGCACTCAAGAATGACGCTAAGCGTTACTTTCTAGCATTCTAATACAAGCAATCCCACAAATGAATGTGGATATCCGGAAAGAATGCAAGGCTGATGTAAGCGTAATTAATAGGATCAAGAAAGGGACGCTTAGATGGTTTGGGCATGTAGAGCGAATGAACGAAGAAGGGAGTGTGAAAAGAATATATGACGCAAAAGGCATTATATGACAATAAGGCCAGGCGCGCACGGGTAACTTTAGTCACGGCGACAGTTTCGTCACATCTCCAAATTCTATTGCTGAAATAGTAGATATATTCAACTGCACTAAATCTAGTTACAAGAAGGCTATAATAGCATACCTCTTTCAAAAATACTAGTGTTAATTTGCATGATAATATTTCTACCAATTTCATCATGTTTTTGGGTGAATTGTTATTTTTTATGTCATTGTTATTTTTTATGTCACTGTTATTTTATATCTTATGTTATGTAAAAGCCCATGAGGACGTATATAAATAAATAAATCTATTGGAGTGTATGGAGGAGCGCGCATGCAGCGACGTGACATTAGTGTGATTTTTTAGTTCCACTGGCCGGCGACTTATGGGTGACGAAATTGTACGTGTCTGTACTTTTGTATAAGCGCTCACGCACGGGTGTCAAAATGTCATTCGGTGACTCATCCGTTTGTTCCAAATCCATTGCCGGAATGAAAGGGTGACGGGACTGACAGGTGACAGTTACTCACCGTGTGCGTGCTCGAGTGGAAGACAGTGACGAAACTGTTGCCGTGACCAAAGTCACCCGTGCGCGCCCGGCCTACGTGTCTGTGCTTCGGTATGGGCCCTCGCGCACGGGTGACTAAATGTCACTCAGTTCCGCACACGACTCCGTGACGGGAGGACGTTAAAATGGCTGCAGTTTGGCGTGACGTTCAAACTCCCCGAGACGAAGACATCGATAACGAGATTTTAATCGAGGAAGTTCAACAGCGAGCAGCATTGTATAAAAAATCCCTGAAAGAATACGCTGACGTGAACGCTAAGAAGACATTGTGGGGGGAAGTGTGTGAAAACATATTTCCGCATGTCTGGGAGAGATTGACAGAAGAACAAAAAAAAAAAACAGGTAAGTCGGTTTTATATATTTATTATACCTATATTATTTTTTTAAGTCAGCGGTTTATTTTTTTTTTATCATTTTAGCTTACGACAGTCCGTTAGGAGAAATTATTACTTAATTAAATATATTTTTAAAGTAGATATTTTACACTTGAACATAACCCAACCTAACCTACAATTTGTCATATTGCCACGGAACAGACCCTTGTGGTGACTATTAGTTTCTCACATTTGCAGCAGACATGGTTCTGTTTTCTGCACTTATTGATACACTTCGGAGTTGACACTCTTAAATGGTGTCTTCGAATCTTGTACGATCTTTACGACGTACATAATTGTGAAGTAGACTCAGCATGCCTTTGCAATATTGTCACAAAAGTCCACCTTAACATCAATAGGTATTTATTAGCTAAAATTTCAAAGGTACATTCGACCATTCGACGTGCCCTTATGACGATAATTATAAATTATTTTGCTATATGAAAGGGACTCTTAGCAAAGAGAGGTACAATTTGTTCAGCCAATCCAAATACTTCATCACCTACTACACAAAACGTTATCACTTTGCCACTCTCGTCGTCAGGTAGACACCGGCCATTCGGGACATTTAATGTGTTTCTTGAAGTCTTTTTCTCATATTTGAGTTCAGAAATACGCTGGAGTTGCGTGCTGCTCCGAAAGACGCAACATCAATGTATACGAATCGATAATATGCACCCATGCCACGAGTACTTGGGAGAAATGTTTTGTTGTAGTTGATATATTTAGAACCACATGCTTGTGGTTTGATAATTCTTATACGTTTCCCGTCGATTGCACCGATAATATTAGGAAAATTGGTGCGTTCATTAAATTGATCAGCAATTTTTAACCAGTCCTCTTCATTTTTTCGGCCACAAACAATGGTTGCAGGATTTTCCAGATTTGTGTGCATGTAGTATTCACTATTTATCTAATTGTTGTTGTTCCAATTAAATATACGTAGTTTAAAGCATTGTAGCTTTCACCTGTTGCTAGGTATATGAAAAATGTTTTTTGTTACAGGACGTCAAGTACAGACCAGGTGGAAGAATTTGAGGGCTTGCTTTTCGCGAGAACTTCGTACTCAAAAAGAAACGCAATCAGGGCGGGCGGCTTCAAAACGAAGAAAATATGTCTACTTTGACAGACTTCTATTTTTGTTGCCGACCATGGAGCAACGATCAACGAGTGGCAATACTACTCCGCTTGATGATGCCGAAGATGAAGATGAAGATGAAGATCAGGATGAAGATCAGATGGGATGTGACGTAGGACTTCCTGCAAACGTCTCACTTCCTCCAAAAAATGCTAAGCGTTTGAAAAAAAGATCGTATGAAGAATCTTTACTAGATTTACTTCAAAATACAAAAAAATATGACCCAGAAACCAACTTCGCTCTCTCTTTAGTACCCATGTTAAAAGGGTTGGAAATGAGTAAAAAAATAGAAGCGCAGATACAAATACTAAAAGTATTTCAAACCATTAATAATGTTAAGAATACATCGCAGCCTGGACCATAAGGTAATTTTACATTTTTCGATGAATCGGAGACCTGCGATTTGGTAAATTAGTATAATAAACGAGTAAACAAATAAAAAAAAATTTTTATTACAACTTACCTTAAGTTGACAACAAGTCCCTCTGGTGGAATAGCCATACGCATGTTTGTATTTTGACAGATTATTTCAGGCCTCAAACGTAGTAGAGCTCATCAAAACTTGGCACTCATGCGAAGAAACCCAAAAAACTTTTCGGGACAGGCTCGGAGGTCCTCGTATGAAGTGTAAAACTTTTCCTTGAGTAGCCTCTCACTCTAATAGTATGTACCCAATAACGTCTCTTTCGAGCATTTCTTCTATGTCTAATTATTTATTTATAAATTAACGGACTAAAGTCCAATTAAAAAAATACATATAAAACACGAAATAGAAAAAAGAGTAACAGAGAAGGAATAGCATATACATTAAAATAAATGAAGCGATGACAAAAATAAGACAAAATAAACACAAGAGAGAACATTTAAACCATGGTCTAATCAAAGGTAGAGTCGTAATGAATGACAAAAATCATTTAGAATGCTACCAAAAATTTCAAGACCATGGCTTGAGTTAACAAGTCTTGACATTGGAGAATTATACCCATAATTAGTATTATGATGATTGAGGAACAGCAATTCATTGTTTCTGCGTCTACGGCAAGGAATGTTGAACTGGATAAGTTGCAACAGAGAAGGTGAGTCAATAAAACAATTAAAAATCTTGTAAATGAAAATTAAATCGAAGTCTTTCCTGCGCTTTTCTAATGAAGACATATAATTATGAGAGCACATGCCACTGCCGCCTGGTCGAAATCCATTGCTGGAATGAAAGGGTGACGGGTGATAGTCACTCACCGTGTGCGTGCTCGATTGGTAGACAGTGACAGTGACGAAACTGTTGCCGTGACAAAAGTCAGCCGTGCGTGCCTGGTCTAATATATAATATGATGCGAAAGTGAATGGAAGAAGTCGGGGACGCCCGAGGAAGACATGGCACGATCAAGTGAATCAAATACTTGAGTCGGGCCATGTGAAGAGTCAGAATAGCAGAAGAGTATGTATGAGACGTTGTATGAGTGTGAATGAAGCAAGGAGTGTGTGCCAAGACAGTTGTGTGGCGGTCAGTCCTCTACGCCTACCCCTCCGGGGAAACGGCGTGATGGTTAGTTAGATAGTTTTTAGTTTGTAAGTTTTCTATGTGTAGTTTGGAAATGCCTGAGGTTTCCGGTTAATGCAAATTTTCAATTTAAATTCTATAAAAAAACATACTAAAATGTGAGTTAAAAAAAATTCAGTATGCGAATTTAAAAGATAACTGTTTAAGAATTTTATTCATTGGAAACCTTAAACATATTTCTGACTGCTCGTATAGAAAAAAAAAACATATAAATAATTTGCAGTTTTGCTTGTATTGGAAAGCCAAAAAGTGTGTTCTTTTGAGTGCTGATTCTTAATACCATAAGGCGAATGTCATATAATACAAACGGCCACAGAGCAAGCCAAGGCTAGACAACAACTAACTATGGTTGAATAACATTACAGTTGTTCGCGTTCACAAAGGTTAAAGAATTCAAACTGGTTTTTACATATTTACAGATGTTGCGGCCAGGGTTCAGACTCGTGGTCCAAACTGTCAAAAATGAAATAATTAAAATTACAGTGTAAATACGATGTTGCAGAATTCAGGTTTTATTATTTGTATTTAATGATAAACCTTAGCGCCAATTTATGCATCTTACTATCTCAGAGCAAGAATACATATGGAGAGAGAACTAAATACTTTTACCCAACCTATACAAATTTACGATAAATCACTTTCTTCGGGTTTTTACGTCGTAAACCGTGCGAGAGAAAGAGATAAGACAAGTTGTCACATAATATCGCACAACTTTTCGGTATGTAAGCATGTTTTCCGGCCCCCGCGTCTCCGGCGACTTCGCCCACAACGTTTTGTTTTGCGACATAACCGGAAATAACTCAATGATTTTTTAGGTTATATCCTATATTTTGGTTGATAACAATACTGTGAAAAAGTGGTTGTACAAATAAACGCGACATTATGTCGACATGTGCAATGAATGAATGTATAAATACCCTAGCCCTAGCCACGCTAGAGTCAGGAAAAAATCAACAATCCTGACTACACAAACTACCCCTCCTGGTATATTGTTGCTCTGAGCTTACAATAGTTTTAATTTAAAATAAACCAATCACTAGCCGTCGCTAATCACAGAGCAATACATCGCTCCACGTACATGTCTGCCTACACTTAGCGGTTCACATCTGATTGCACTAATTACTGCTCAATCCGCCCACTCCTGTCCAACTCCCCTGCGGTCCGTCCTGTCCAGGGGCGGACTTAACCCACCCTCCCTCCGTCTCCACACCGCCGCAAGTCCAACGGCTGTACCCGACAGTCGAACATCGCGGGACATGCAATGTGCAATGTTAATTAGCAATTTCGTCAATCGGAAAGAGGACCCAGACACGAACTGCGGCTGCAGCTTATCGACTAATTCACTACGACTGCAGTTGCACCAAATACTATTATGGAAAGAGGAACACAATGCCAATGAGAAATGCACTGTAGTCAGTTCTAATTAACTGAACAGGAATTGGATACAATTTTAACCAGATTAGGCTAAATACCTTAGAGTACATAGAGTAGTATCTATTCAAGGCAGTGAAGTCAGATTTTGATTTTTTTTTTGATGATTTTAACCTGACTGCGCACCTGGGCGTGCCTAAAACTAAGGCTAGGGTATTTATACATCCATTCATATCGCATATCGACATAATGTTTTTGTTTATTCGTATAGCCATTTTTTCATAGTATTTTTATCAACAAAAATATAGCATATAACCTAAAAAACCGTTTAGTTGTGTCAAGTTTAGTGGCATAATAAAAAATGTGGGCGGAGTCCCGCGGTGAACCAGGAGCTTAAGATCATTGCGACAGTATATAGAAGCGGTCTATGATTTTTTTGTCTCTTTCTCTCTGATGGTGTACGACGTAAAAACCCTGAGAAAGTGATTTATCGCAAGTTTGTGTAGGCTGGATAAAAATAATTAGCTCTCCCTTCATATATTGTTACTTCAAGCTGAATACGGACTTGGCTTGTAACGTTGTTTTTAATAATTTAAAATTTATCAAATTTACTAAAATATTATTAAAAAGTCCTGCTATTTTGCTTATCGTATGCATCACTACATGCTGCAGCCATTAAGTTTAGTTTTGATTGGGTTTATCTAATTTTTAACAGCTTAGATTAAATTAGGGTTCGACTAACATTATAGTAAGGATTCCACTAGTTGTTTTGAAGGACCTCGTTAAGTGCAAAGGTATTATTTCCCGTGGTGAGACGTTAGTAAAAAAAACACTGTATTATCTTAGCGAATTTCAATTCTGAAATCTGAGATCTAAGTGATACCTGAAGCAGTCAAAACTCTCGAACTGTGAAGTTTGGCATCATAAAATATGCACAGCCTTTTTTTCTGTTTCTAGTCAAAGCAACAATTTAATTTCCACTGTGAGCTATGCTATGAAATGATCATTTTATTGTCAATAAATAAGTGAAGAAGCCATATCGTTTTGCTTTTTCTCATTTTCAAAAGAAAAGAAAAACCATAATTTCACAACAAACTCATTTTACTCAAATATATGTGTATATGTATCTTCAAGACAATTCAAGAATTCCTCTTACTCACTCTTTTGACAGTGTAAAATTAATATGATGAAAAGAACTTATTTGGAATTAGGACCAAGGTCCATTTGAATAAGAAATCGTCATCGATGTCATACTTGAAGTAACAATATATGGTGAGAGAGCTAATTCTTTTTACCCAATCTATACAAATTTGGGAAAAATCACTTTTTTCCGGGTTTATACGTCGCACACCATGAAAAAGAAAGAGACAACAAAATCTCCCAAATTATCACACCGCTTTAAAGTATTGTAATAATGTTCTTCGTGTCCCGCGTCTCCGTTGACTCCGCCATACTGTGAAAAAGTGGTTATACGAATAAACAAAAACATTATGTCGACATGTGCTATGAATGGATGTATAAATACCCTAGCCCTAGTCCTAGCCACGCCCAGGTCTAGCCGAGTCCGGCAAACCTGATAAAAACTGTCTACAGCAGCGCTCTCTCTTGCATATTATTGCTCCGAGATGTCATAATATCATCACATTGAAGGGTGATTGACATTAACGTGGCCTTTGACAGTGAGTCTTGCACGTTTTCACACATTCGTTACGTCATCTTCACAGCGGCCTCATCTCCCGAAAACGTCGATTAAAGTCCATCCGCGCTCATGAATAAACTCCATTTAAATTATGCACATAAAACCTCACTTAACTTGACATTCAATTAACATTTTTTAATTTAGCAAAACGAAATCCAGAACCTCTCGGAGTGCTGTCTGTCGCCAGCGTTGCAGCTTTGATGTTGAAACGATTCGAACCAGTTAAAAGACTTGACGGGAAATGGCTGCAGTTATGTTCTCGGACAAGAACACGACAACATGTTATTAGATCTCATAAAATATCCTGCAGCTCTATGAAAGTTGTCATTTGGTAATTTATCAAGCTCGTAATGTGAAAGGATTTAAGTTTTGCGGATTCAAGTACTCCAGTTTCTTTAAAGAACTTCTGCGTATGGTCTATGGTATTCCACTGAGAGTCCTTTGTAACCTCTCTTTCTGTTACACACGCTGTTTATAAGAAATAGAAAGAGATTACAAGGCATTCCTTTAACTACTTTATACGATTTAATGGAAATTACGCAGTTTTCTATTCAAATATGATTATTTTATTTAAAAAATATGGTTTCAAAAGCTACACTAATCCTTTCAATAAATTAAAATAATACATTGTATTATGTTTTCTTTCGTCAACACTTATACTCGATTTTATCTCTTTATTTGTTTTTTATTTATCTATAAAGGTTTATGATAATATTTTGAATCATTTTGATAAGAATCACAATCGGGGTCCCAAGTTTCGACCTTGGGGTACTCCGGCACGTACCGTTTTGTGTAGGAACTAGGAACTAAAATTATAAGCAATTTCAAAATTCTTATTCAACACTTTTGTCTTGAATTGAGACTTCTTTTCATATAGGTATATAAAATAGAGTAGTCAACCCAAACAGACATAGACTTAAAACCGTGTTCCATTTGGTTAGGGGTAGGTATGTGGTTCGGAGAGGGGATTTTCGATCGTCTAAAGTTGTATCTAATTATTTACATCTATGCCTTTTTCGAAATTATTACTATTTGATTCGTCGGTTGTCCGAGTAGCTTTTTTCAGTTCTTTAAAACTTTTCTGAACAGAAATCGGTAAGAATTGACTACGGCACAAAGTTTCTAGAGCAAAGTTTATTATTTTGTAAGCTTTGTTAGAAACAGTTAACAGTTTACTGGAGGTAGTTTTCCTCCTATCACAGAAAGCTGCGCTCATCTTCCAGACCAGACATTTCAAAAATGTAATGTTCGTTATTACGCGTCGCTCGGTATAAAAAACATAAAAAAATATTTAAAGAAATGAAAAAATAACTTTGTAGAAGACTACGGATATTATTTTGATTTTTATGACCGGCCGGGTTCGTTTAGTCTAAGCATTATCAGGATACAAAATTAAACTAAACAAAAAATACAAAATGTGCGGTTATGCATACATACAGAGGGTGAACAAAATATAAAATAAAATAACAGAACAATGATAAAAAATAGAAAAACAATTAAACTATAACAAAAGAACAGAGAGAAAGAGACAGATATGAATTGAAAGAGACAAAACGTAAACTGAGAAGGTGAATTAATGAGTTTATATTTTATTAAAATATTATTTATTACAACGATAGAACTTCCGTAACGCTTTGCTTTTGTACGCTTTTTTACACTTGTAATTTTATGTTTTCTTGCTATTTAAGGTACACTGAATTTAATAAATGTAAATAATGAAAAAAAATCCACAACTTTTTATCATTACATCGCGGATTCTAAACCTTTCGAACTGAAAATGAAAAGACATGAAATTCATGAAAATTCTTCTTCTATATTTATAATTTAAAACAATATTTTTATTATCTATCTAGATGCTCTTCGTTTTACAATGGAAGATACTATCAGTATCGCCCTAGTACCACCACTCGTAACTGAAACGTTTCTTTAAATTACTTTAGCTATGTTTAGTAACCAGAATATGTCTCGTTTCCTTCCGCCTCGCAACACTTCCCGATGCGGGGGAATACGGCTGCGGTCAGTCGGGACTCTTGTGCGGTCATCGCTAGTAAAAAAACACCGATGTAAATCGCACACCCGACACCACTGAGCAAAAAAGTCGTCATCACCCCTCCAAAATTTTCATTGATAAGTGTTGAGCGATTGGCCATCCTGGCCAAGTGCCCGTCACGTAGGCCGTGCTGCTGGTCGCCTAGCCGACAATACTGGTCGAAGAATCACGTAGAGTGCCGCATAATTGCCGCTGGATTTTTCTCTTCTGTTTTGTTTGTATTTAGTCTCGTTGCTTTTTTTTGTTTCTTTCTTTCTTTTTGCGCTGGCCCGTTGTTTCCTGCTGAAAACGTGGGATGGTTGTAGGCGGAAGTCCTTAAGAAAAGTAAAATATGAGCTATACCTACGTTACTACTACCTTACTTCATTTAGGCATACTGGATAGAAAACCTTCCAGTTCTTTACTTCGTCCACATTGATACATAACTCTTCTATTACTCCAACTCTGAACATGAACCGACCGAGTATTTGCTTCTTTCAATCCTGCCAAGTATTTTAGGACGTCCCAGACTTCTTCTATGCCCCCGCGCGTCATATTCTCTCGGCATTCTTATTTTCATTCATCCATGTATATGTCTGATTAACTTTTATATTACACCGGCTCGCATTATTTTTGAATTTTATTTCCTCGTCTGCTACTCTGTCATATCCCACACAAAAAATCCCTTTTCTACTGCATGCAGTCTGTTAGATATTCCTCTGCCAATTCAGAGCTCTTTTGTCAGAGCTTTTTGTTGACAGAGCTTCGCCTCCTTTGTCATTTCTTTTAACGACTTCTGCATTCATTTCGCCATTAATTAAGGTTCCTGCTTTCCCACCTGATGTCCCTTATCAGCCCTCCTATCAAAATTGTCATTTTTGCACGTATCAGTATCACCCTAATTATCACAGATATTTTAATAATAATAAAAATAATAATATTTGGATGATTTTTATAGCGTCGTTTTTGTGAAAAATCACCTCAAGGGCGCTGTACAGATCTTATTTTCTATTATTAGATATTGATTACTAGTTTAAATGAGAAAATATACAGGAACATACACCTGTCAGGTCAGGAAGGGAAGGATATGGGTAAGAGGAAGGATTGGAAGTACCTGGCTATTCAGATATATTTACTAAACACGGCTAAAGCCATTTCAAGCTACGCCTCGATTCTGAATGTTGGTCTTTCACCAGGGCGATTCTTAAGAGTATCTACCGCTCTGGAACGTGCCGCAAATATACTTTATATTATTTTATATGGATTAAATCTGTTGTAACACATAATAATTAAATTTAATTTATTTGCGCACGCCGGGTTTGAACTCGCCTCCTCTGGATTCGTTATTAAGTCGTATATGTAGGTTTTTAACAGCTATTTTTTGTTCAATTAAACTACATAATTTATTTGAAGTCATCTTATTTACCATCTCAAATAAATTAATGAAAGTGTCTTTTTTTCTCTATGTTTTTTTTATAGATGTGCATATACATGCAATAAAAATGTTTTTTTTATTATCAATCCAAATCTGTATTCTGGCAGTAACTAATGTTTTTTTTTCCTTTTTGTTTCAGGTAAGGAAAAAGTCACACTCAATTTCCTCCTTCGGTGAACAATGGAAGGAAGATGAAAGATGTCGGTAGATATGAACATTGTTTGCTCTCGAGTAGAATTTGAATTAGGTTTTTTTTAAATTTAATTTTAAGCTAGTAATGCTGCAAAATATTATTGTACGTCCATTGATGACATTTCAAGTAGAGTGGTTTTTAGAAGAATTTCCATCACTTTACATTCTGGTTAAAGTAGAGCCTGATAACGAAAATAAAGTTACAAAATGGGGTAGAGGCACTTTTATATATTATATGTGTTATCTTACTGTAAAAGTCCAAAAATTGGTTTGACTGATAAATCCTAGCATTAACCACCACTAGTTGGTAAAAGTTCGAAATAATCGATGCGTCTATCTGAACCTATCTGCAAGTCCCAATATGGTGGTGACTCTTCTAGCTAACCTAACCTAACCAAAGCATTTACCGAAATGGTTGTATGAATTTAAAAAAAAAATTAACTTAAGGGTAGACAAAATAAACACTTTTTGGCTTTACTATAAATAATTCATCTGTTAATTCTATATGGGTAGTTAGAAAAATGTCTGAGGTTTCCAGTGAATTCAATTATTGAACAGTAATCTTTTAAATTCTTTATGAAAATCATTCTAGAATTTTAAGTAAAACGTTCAACAATGCCTTTTCTGATTTCAAAAATGCACGCTTTACTGAAATATTAATACGTTTTTCATACAATTTAAAGGTTTACAGTGGTAAAATTGTCTTCACTGGAAACCTCAGACATTTTTCTAAGTACCCATATTTTTCTTTCAGATACAATATGATTTGTAGGATTACTTGTATTAGAATGCTAGAAAGTAACGTTTAGTGTCATTTTTTATTGCTGCCCCTTAAGCAAACATCCCTGTTTCGAACGTTTACCAATTGGTGTGTTGGTAAATTCTATGATTTACTGATTAAACCTAAGATTTATAAATTTTCGAGCTTCTACAGTTTCTTATGGACCAACATTCAAAATATTTGGAGAAACACTGAAGCAATTCATTATAAAATGATTGGTATTATCTTCGTGTTTTTTTTTGTCTAGTTTTCCCCACATTATCATGCGGGCTAACGATGGATATTATTTTGTTGTGTTTTTCGTTTATGCAGTGGGGTCTCGATGTTCGTGATGTGACCTTGCTCGCTCGGCTTCCGCGATCGTAGATAGCGCCAAGACCACTTAAACCGCCCGCTATTGGGTATTAGCCTGCTAACTCCAAACTGCTTTAAATTCAAACTGCGCCCATGGCATTAACGATGGAGAATAAGTTGAGAAATATCATGATTTCTAATGGGACAAAAATTGACAAAATTCAATTAAAACACTCCTGAAGTACATATATATGCAAAAAATACATTTTGACCGTTTTACCACGTCTTGCGATTTCTGCTAATTTTGCATTATTTAAAACAAACTTAATCTAATAGTATTTTATTACGCTATCTGCATCTGGCATGAATAAAACCCTGACTGAAAAGGTCGCGTTTGCAAATTGCCGAAAAATATTAGATTCTTTTACTCATGTGTGCAAATAATGCGTATTAGATTTTACCGTAGTACACGGTGAATCATTTGAACTTGACGTCTGTTTACTGTTTTACTTTTTCTAAACAGTACTTGGAAAGCTGTCCTATCCAACGAACTGAATTTCCCGCACATTCGCTTCAATTTTAACGTTTCGAGAACATTATCAAAACCAGTTCAACGCTAGTATTTTACTGACTTCATAATTGATCCATTTTTACTATCGAACGGTACACATCGATCGTCGATCTTCTTGATCGAATCGAGTATTATTTTTACGAAGGTTCATTGAAAACGTACCAAATACTGGTACGGCTTAGATTCCGGCACTGGCAACAGTTCTGAAAATAGCCGTTCCACAGTAGCGTGTTCCCCGCGTTACACTTTATAATTTCAACAATTTATCCGCACACCTGCTTGTTCCTAATATTTTATATGGCACGTAGTTACATTGACGTTTGCCACAAGGCCTAACACTGCTTCTGTAGACTTATCCGGATCTAGCCACGTAATTCTACGGAATTTACACGCGTGTGCCATTTGTAGGAAACTATTCAGCCTGGGCTCACTGTAAGCACTTTGTCGCCGTAGATGATCATTTATCTGCCCTGATGGTGGACACTGCAATGTTGTCCGATACGTTGACTCGATAAGGGAACGAAGCAAATACGACTTATTATTACCCCAAAAATCAAATCAAAATACTTGAAAACATTTGTTCAACGACAAATTTATTGGTGTTGGCCCATGTCCAACCGTCTGGAGCCAGTAGGATTTTGGCATCCCCAATAATTGTGCTATGTTACGATTATGAAGGGAGTGGGGAGGGATAAAGGAAAGAGAAAGGTTGGGATGTATAGGTCTCACCACGAGAGTTGGTGCCGGCCAATACTCACACAGATGCATAGCTTACGTACAGCGTGTCGAACTGAATGAATAGGACACGTATTTACAATATCAACATAAACACTCGCTGTCCCTTTTCCACTAGTGACAATAAGTAGGCGTAAACAAGACAAAGGGCTCTTTCTTTATGACACATCGTAAATACATCGCCGCTGGAGCGTATACCGATACACAATTAACCCAACGCTGTGCATGTATTGTTTGTTTCAACTCTCGTTGCGCCAGCTATACCTGGCTCTTCAGATGTGGTCATTAAACACAGCTAAAACCGTTTCAAACAACGTGAATGTATCTACCACTACACTATTATTATTATTACAAAAAAAATATACTTTTTGAAAAACGCTTTCTTTTTGGACAAGTTTGAAAATAATAATTAGTTCATTTGTATGGCGGTGTTTTTGTGAAATCACACCAAGGCCGCTTTGCAATTAGTCAAATGACCAAACGAAAACGACTTATAACTGGTGACTCACAACTAATGACTGAAGCCTAAACGAGAGTCGTTTTACTTTGAAAAAACAAACTTTACAGATTACACCATACCTTTCGGTTTTTAATATTTTTTAGGGTTTATTTTTTCTAATCCTTCCGGGAAGAGAGCCTCAGAAAAAAAATCCAATGAAGAAGAAATAAGGAGCTTCGGACTCGATTTTCTCGAAAACGAAAGCTTAAATGAGTTTTTGAAACTCAATGGTATTGCAATGTAGCAAGATTTAAGATAACAAAAAAAAATCTATAAAATCGACTCTAAATTTGATGTACTTCACTGGTTTCCCTCTTCTACCCTTAGATGAATTAAATAATGTAGACCAAGTCAACAAGACATACCTTCGAAACACGTTTAATATAGCTATCTCTTCCGCACACACATTTAATTCAACATTTAGTGGTGCAACCATAGAGTTGGTAGAGGAGTATCTATCCAAGGCAGTGAAGTCAGTTTTGGACTTGTTTTTGATGATTTTAACATGACTCGGCGCACCTGGGCGTGGCTAAGACTAAGGCTACGGTATTTATACATCCATTCATATCACATATCGACATAATGTTTTTGTGTATTCGTATAGCCGCTTTTTCACAGTATTTTTATCAACAAAAATATAGCATATAACCTAAAAAACCGTTTAGTTGTGTCAAGTTTAGTGGCATAATAAAAAATGTGGGGGGAGTCCCGCCGTGAACCAGGACCTTAAGATCATCCTTACGATACGTTCAAGTGGTCCAAAAGAATTGTTGTCTCTTTTTCTCTCATGGTGTACGACGTAAAAACTCGGAGAAAGTGATTTATTACAATTTCGGATGGGTTGGGTAAAACAAATTAGCTATCCCTCCATTAGATTCTTACTCCGAGGGTGCAACATTAGTGGTGCTACATTTTTTGTAAGATTTGCATGAATATAACGTGTCTTGTATTTTATGCCTATGCTTCTACCCCGAGTTTACAGACACCCTGTATTTGAGTTATTGTATATGATTATATGAATGGTAAGAAGGGTAAACAATTTAAACGCCCTTTAATTGGTCGGACGGTGACGTCATTTTATCCCAAGACGCTGCGAGAAAGCTGAAAAAAAAGACGAAGAAATCATCAGAAGAAGAATGGCAAATGATTAAGATTCGAGTTATTATTACAGTACTGTCGATAACAAATTGAAATGAATCTATTTTTAAATATGTAGTTTGTTGCTGTCGAGTGCTGCGCGGCGCCGCGTTAAGGACTTTTTCACGATGATGATGACAACAATCGCGTACTTACTATGTTTTATTACTCATTATTATTACCTGTCATTGACTTGTTCCCTTTATTTACAAACGATTAGTGTGATTTTACTCGCACGCTCATTGTTGCGTAACCGAAGGTAAAATTATAACAATGCTACATTAATATTTACACAATGGAGTTGTAAATGTGATTGCGTATTATGTGATAATTATTGTCGAGGTAATGAACCGAGAGACCGGAAGACTCTTTCTCCATACAATAAAACCAGTACACCAGAGTGGTAGATACTGTCAGCATTGCCACGCGCCCTGGTAAAAAATCACCATTCAGAATCGAAGCGTTGCTTAAAATGGATTTAAACGTTGTTTAATGATCGCATCTGAAGAGTCAAGTGCTTGAAGTAACAATATATGGAGGGATAGCTAATTTGTTTTACCCAACCCATCCGAAATTGTAATAAATCACTTTTTCCGAGTTTTAACATCGTACACCATGAGAGAGAAAAAGACAACAAATTTCTTGGACCGCTTCTATATACTGTCGCAATGATCTTAAGCTGGCTATCTTCGCTGGTTAACGGCGGGACTCCGCCCACATTTTTTTATTTTGCCACTAAACTTGACACAGCTAAACGGTTTTTTAGGTTAGATGCTATATTTTTGTTGATAAAAATACTGTGAAAAAGTGGCTACGCGAATACACAAAAACATTATGTCGATATGTGATATGAATGGATGTATAAATACCGTAGCCTTAGTCTTAGCCACGCCCATTTGCGCCGAGTCATGTTAAAATCATCAAAAACAAGTCCAAAACTGACTTCACTGCCTTGGCTTGGGCTACCTCTAGTATACTCTAAGGTCAAGTGCTTTCGCACCATCCTCTTTAAGCTGGATTCACACAAACGTCCGGTATGAATATCAATCAAGGAGTTTGTGCAAGACAAAGTTGTGTGGCAGTATATCCTCTCTGCCCACCCTTGTGATATTTGACTACTTAGTTAGTTAAATAATTATTTTAAAGTGTAAAAATACTTACATCGCATATTTATTTTTATTAAAAACCATTTTTTTATCACTAAATAATATTTTTATTAATTATTAAAAATATTATTTAGTGATAAAAAAATGGGTTAAAAAAAAAAAAATCTGTAACGTAAATTTCCTTAACTAGAGTTTTGATCACTTAAGTCCGAGTGCTATACATAGTTTATATATATAGTTAAATATTACTTACTTCACTTTTTTTCTACCCTAGGTCCGACAGCACGGGCAACAACCATTATAAATATGTGCTAATTTTTAATATGTTAGTTGTAAGTCACTAGTTATAAGAATTAGGCATAAGTCAATATTAAGCCTTAGTTGTAATATTATGTTAATTATGATGTAAAGCGCCCTTGAGGTGATATCTCTGTCACGAAAACGGCGCTATATAAATCAGCCAATTATTATTATTATTATGTCTGCAATAGCGAGCACTTATCTAGAGCCCCGGCGACCGGAGCCCGGGCGCTGCGCGGTGCATTTCTCCCGGTTCATGCTCGACACACAGTACCGCCGTGAACTTGACCGATATGCGTAAAAATAATGTTTGTTTGACCTTGTTTTATTATTATCGACTATTATTTGTTACCGCGCCGAACGCCGGCGCTTGTCAAACCGTCCCCGGCGCTGGTTCTCAATCTGTCGAGACGCGTGCCGCAACTATTTATTTTCAATTTTAATCAACACTTTTTATGCGAAATTTTAATCACCTAAAGATATTAAAAAAAACAGCGATTTATTTCGTTTTGTTTTTTCGAGCGGTTAGTAGCCGAGTTGAGAAATGCGTCGGGTTCCCACCCAGACGTCGCGAGTTCAATTCCTCTGCTAAGCTATCAGTATTCCATTGCAAACAATATTTTTCGTTTATTATGATGGTAATAGAAGTTTTTCAAATATTGTCAGGAAATTAGTAACCCGGGAATGTTAATGGTCGTATTGGTCCTTTATATGGAACGTCCAATCCCTCAGAGCAGAGAGAGCTCAATATTTTTACCCAACCTATACAAATTTATGATAAATCATTTCTCCGGGGTTTTACGTTGTAAACCGTGAAAGAGAAAGAGATAAGACAAGCTCTCACATAATATCGCACCACTTTTCGATAAGTAAGCATGTTTTCCGTCTCCCGCGTCTCCGGCGACTCCGCCCATTACGTTTTGTTATGCGACATAACTCGACGGTTTTTGAGTATATTTTATATCCTATATTTTTGTTCATAACAATACTGTAAAAAAGTGGTTATACAGATAAACAAATATTATGTCGGCATGTGCTATGAATGTATAAATACCCTAGCCCTAGACACGCCCGAGTAAGGAAAAAAATCAACAATCCTGACTACACAAGCGCTCCCTACTGGTATATTATTGGCCCAGCTATTTACATATATGGTGGGATGAACAGTTTATAGTACTTATAGAGATTTGGTAATTTAATGTTATGTTTAAACATACTCCGGTGTATAAGACCGCTGTTAGCATCTCTGCTGGTTAGGTAATTCATAATTACATTTGGGTATTATATTAAATATGAATTCGTGTGTACAAATTATATGAAACTTCGATGGTATTTTTATTATGTAATATTTCAATGGGATCATCTTACAATATAATCATTACTCCATAGCCTAATTCCCCTTAATCCCCCGTCTAGTTTGTGAAAACCGGCAAAGCTTCAGGACGAATAACTACTGAAATATTACCATTTAGAAGCCTTCTGTTGTGGGGAGCTCATTCCCGAGAGAATGGATTGCGGCGACGACTTATTATGAATTTTGAAACAATGAGATAAATGGAGCTTCTTGTTGTACACTGTACTAAATCCTCGAGTATAGCTACTATTTTATTTGTATGAATATTAGAATCTACGTCGCGCTTTTACTGGCCTGTAAGTATGCGGAATTTGAAAATTTTCTGCAAAAATAATATCTTTATCTAAATCTGATCTAAAATAACAAATATAATAATGGATAGCAAATATTAAAATATGCCCCCTTTTAATTTTTGTGGTTTGTTGACGTTGGATTGACGAAATTTTAACAACGATTAGAATGAGCGGGTAACAATCGACAAAAAACATGTCCACATTTAATTTTTTTAATGTTTGTGGTTTGTTGACGTTGGATTGACAAAATTTTAACAACGATTAGAATGAGCGGGTAACAATCGACAAAAAACATGTCCACATTTAATTTTTTTAATGTTTGTGGTTTGTTGACGTTGGATTGACGAAATTTTAACAACGATTAGAATGAGCGGGTAACAATCGACAAAAAACATGTCCACATTTAATTTTTTTAATGTTTGTGGTTTGTTGACTTTGGATTGACGAAATTTTAATAACGATTAGAATGAGCGGGTAACAATCGATAAAGAACATGTCCACATAGTTAATAATAATAATATTTGGATAATTGGTACAGTGCCGTTTTTGTGAAAAATCACCTCAAGGGCGCTGTACAAATCTTAATTTCTACTTAATATTAATTCTTAGTTTATATAAATATACATCAACATACTTACCTGGCAGGACACAATCACCAGTTGCTGTTGCAGATTTCATCTTGTCATAAATCATTATTACTCTCTGTTTTTACTGAAATAAAAAAAACTACTCCGCATCATTGATAGATGAAATCTGCAACTATTTTTTTCCCTACGTGGACATGCCTTTTTGGTTGATTAATTGATTACCTTCTCAGATATTGATGAAGCTGTGGGAATAATGAACTGTAGTCCGAAGTAGAAGAAATTTATTTTTAAAATGCTAAAATGTGTTATGTTGTTAGGTTGCTTAGCTTTTTTTTCGATAACACGATTCTTATTTTTTCTGTTTATGTAAACTTGCAAAGCATAACATGACGACGTACCCTGCAGACTTTTCTCGAGGTTATTTGGAGTAAAAAAAGTTTTTGAAATTTCGTCCTCCGGTGACATTTTTTCCAATTAAAAATATATTTCTTTACACTCTGTCGGGTACGTCCTATCTTACTGGTCTAAATATGTGAAGATACGTTTTTAATGACGTTACCATTTTTTAAAATCAAATTGTACGAACAATTCAAATCGACTGTGTTTTTAGAAAGGCGCTATTCCACATTTTTTTACAAGCAAACTTAGGCCTAGTGGTTAGAACCACTGTCGCATTTTACACTGTCGCGAATCGATGATTAGCGCCATTATGATTTTTTGCACCTTCCTCTTTAAATAAACGTCCCCGTTATCCACCGATTCTCGGCCTGCTTCAGCATTTGACCAAATTATGATCAGGTGTCACGCATAACGAGCCCAACAGAATTTCGGTCCAAACTAAAAACTTGCCTTTTCAGACTCTCATATCCTTAAATTCATTAAAAGAATCTCAACACAATCTGTCTCTCGACGAATCACCATTAAATATACAAATATTAACCAAATCCTGTACTGTACGACAAATTCAAAAAATCATTTTTTAATTTCGCTCCCAAGCAAATCGAAATTTTTTTTTTTTTAATCTTAACTTAATAAGCTATCTGATAGGACCTGCCAGGTAAGTATGTTCCAGAATATTTTCTTATTTAAACTAGGAATTAATATGTAATAATAGAAAATAAGATCTGTACAGCGCCTTTGAGGTGATTTTTCACAAAAACGGCGCTATGCAAAACATCCAAATATTATTATTATTATTTATAACTTTTTTTATTTTATTTTTTATATGAATACCGCACAAGCGTCTCAACTGCTCCCAACCGTCTAGAGCCAGTGAGACTATGGCATCCCCAAGTAGGGTATGTTGTGAGGCTGAAGGTACTGGGGAGGGGAAGGAGATTGGGAAGAGGAAGGTTGGGAAGTACCTGGCTATTCAGATCTGGTCACCAAACACGGCTATAGCCATTTCAAGCAACGTTTCGATTCTGAATGGTGGTCTTTCACCAGGGCGATACTTAAAGTATCTACCACTCTGATTGCATGATTTTTATGTTATCAGTTATCATTAACGCCTAAAAAAATTAACTTGCAAAAATATGGAATAACACCATTCACTTAACACAGTCGATATAATTAAAAAAAATATATATTTGTAATATATATATAAATATAATTATATTAAACGAATATATATCTAAAATACGATTGTATATTGATACACTTCTGATGATGGTTCACTAGTTGACGATAATATATGTGTGCGCAAGGAAGAACGAAATGAGACAAAAAAAACAAGTTTTGAGTATGCAGAATTGTTCCTTAGATATATCGCTGTGCCAGTTCAATACTTAATATTGAATACAAGTCAATTTTTTTTTTTTTGATTATTGTTGTTTTCTGATTCCATATAACATAATAAATCAAAAGACACCCATAAGTCAATTTTATTTTTGTGACTTGTTATAGTATTGAACTAGCACAGTGATATATCTAGCAAGTAAAAATTTAATGTGTCAGAAAATAAAATAATGTGCTATTATTTTTTGAAAAAGGATATGTTAAATAATATGACATGATTACGATTACATACAAAAAACGAAATTCCTAAATTTTGTTTTGGCCCTCCTGAACATGTGCGTTTCTTGACTCATTCCGTTCTTTCTTGCGCCCATAGATATATTCAATTAAGTGATGTTACAGAAAAGATATTTATTTTATTTTAAATAACTATGTCTAACTACAAAGTGTTTTTTTTCCTGTAAAAAGGGAACCTATATGAGGTACCTATACTAGTTTTTTCCTTGCCGATTTTAGGCTCTTTTTTTCTTTACTGTGCAAATGTTGTGAAATTAAATATTGTCCTGGATGTTTGTACTGGACAGGAAGCCTTTTCGTCGTCTTGTAAAATTACCACAGTCGTCCTGTTTTGAGGTAGGGACATGCGAGTACTTGTAATGACCTATACACGCGATCTAACACGGAGTAATGAATCTGTTCCATGACAGATGGAGCTTCACTCATCCGGCAGTATTGTATGAGAAATTCCTCAGATCTTACAACTTGTTCAAGGCATTCGTTTTTTTTCTTTACGATAAGAATGGCTACATCTTCAATAACTGGTGCATAGTGCAGAGGCTCCCAAACTCTGTTGCTTTGCGACTGGTTTTACTTTATTTCTGTATTTCTATTGTGTCAGCGTTAAGTAGCATTTCCCAAACTTCATCAACTCACATAATAAACATTCATTTTAATCAGTTGGTAAGTATATTGAGGGTCAACACCCAAAAATACCAATTTTTGGCTTTCCAGTACAACCAAAACTACAAAGTATTTACCTGTTAATTATATACGGGTATTTAGAAATATGTCTAAGGTTTCCAGTTAATACAATTCTTAAAAAGTAATCTTTTAAATTCTTTATGAAATACATACTGGAATTTTAGGTAAAACGTTCAAAAATGCCTTTGCTGGTTTTCAAACTGCACCTTTTACTGGTATTTTAGTATGTTTTTCATATAATTTAAAGTATTAAATAATTGTATTCACTGGAAACCTCAGGCATTTTTCTAACTACCCATAGAAAATTTACAAATAAATCATTTGTATTATTGCTTGTATTAGAATACTACAAAGTGACATTTAGCGTTATTATTGAGTGCTCTGACCCCGTCGCAAAACGACGTGAAAGCCAGGAAATTAACAAAATTATCACCCTAACTAGCAGATGCTACAACGGTCTCTAAAGATATTTCTAAAAAATAAATCCAACACGCAAAATAGTTTATTTTATAAGAGGATGAAATATTATAATGCGCTGCCGGAAAACCTCAAAATTACACAAATTCAATTTTTTAAAATATTTTGTAAGAACCATATAAAATTCATTATTATGTAATATCAAGTAGTGTATAAGTTATTATAATTAGTTGGATGGAAAATATATGACTTATAATTGGTTATTTTGTAAACTTTTATGTACAAATAACTAAAATAGAATTTAAAAAAATATATATAGACTCTAGAGAAATATTAAGTACAATTTCAATAAAATACTCCTCAGACCAGTGTTAAGCGACGGCTCAGGGTGTTAAGGCCTCACGAATTTGTAGAGCCATATAAGAAAAGGATGTGTAAGAAGGGAATGAGACAGTAATACGAGCTATGCCGATTATTAGAAGAATCGTGAATATGGGCATAAGAGACTGAATAGAGAATGCAGAAGACCCGCATGAATGGAGTTGTTTCGTAAAAGTGGTAAAAACTCTTCGTGACACCCATTGTGGAAATCAGTAATTGAAAGGGTACATTTCTAAGTTTGGATTGGTGAAAGCTGCCATTCGATTGGGAACCTCCAGTTAGCGTTCGTCGCACCATGGAGTTATTCACGTGTTGTTTGTTTCCCGATTCTTTGTTTCGTGGAGTCATCATCATTCAACAGAATGACTATGAGAATACACAAACCAATGTAGGTACAATGTTCTCAGCTCTTTGAACATCCTCTTGAATAGTCTTGTTCAACATTGTGTACATTCGTACCGTGAAGATCCTATGCTTGCCTTTATAAGATATATCTACCTGTGTGGGAAATGACATTTCTTAAGCAATACCTTAGAGTATATAGAGTGGTATCAATCCAAGGCAGTGTAGTCAGTTTTTGATGATTTTTACCTGACTCGGCGGACCTGGGCATCACATATCGACATAATGTTTTTGTTTATTCGTATAACCACTTCTTCACAGTATTGATATTAATAAAAATATAGCATCTAACCTAAAAAACCGTTTAGTTGTGTCAAGTTTAGTGGCATAATAAAAAATGTGGGCGGAGTCCCGCGGTGACCCAGGAGCCCAAGATCATTGTGACAGTACGTAGAAGCGGAGTATTATATTTGTTGTCTCTTTCTCTCTCATGGTGTACGACGTAAAAACCAGGAGAAAGTGATTTATCCCAAGTTTGTATCGGCTGGGTAAAAATAATTAACTCTCTCTATAGCTTGTTTCTCCAAGAGTAATACATTACGTATCTCTCTACGAACCTCCCAGTAAAGGATCTAATATTTCCATTTGTTGTAAGAAATAATCGCGTTTATCGACACGATTTATTCGTATCGTTTGAAAAATACCTTGCATTTTTCACACTCTCGGCGAGACTTTCCCGAGGGGAATTCCAGCGCTGTTAAAACCCTGGTTCGCTCCTTCCCCTCCTCAAAAAAACCCTCCACACCGCATTCCCAAGCTATGAGGTTTCCACCTGGGATCTTTGTCTGCACTTCCCACGTGGTTGTTAATATTTTTTAAAGACTTCAAGGCAGAAATTAAGTAATTTTATAATGTTTCGGATGAAAACGGCAGGAAATGATGAATAAATCTATGCTTAACAGCACTTGAATGTAATATTGCTAATAGCTTTGAATATTGCAGAATGACGTCTTGTTTTCATATTAAAAAATGTGTTTTCCATATGGATCCTCTGTGCGTACATTCTCCGTACCGCGAGCCTAAATCATGCGTAGGCATGGAAAATAAAAATCCTCGTTATTTCGGTTGCGTCGTCATGTTCAGAACGACCCAGATACATAATTCAGGAGCGACATATTATAGGCTTAGGGGAAATCTCGCGCAGAAAGGACGAATAAAAAATAATACATACTTAGTCGTGCCATAAAATAACTAGGCACGAGTACAGAGCTACAGAGAAACAGACAGCGGGAGGAGAGCGGGCGAGAGCGCCGATCTCAGATTAGCGAGAGGACGTCGACGGAAATACACCCTTCGAAAATAAATCTGCGCCAGAAAATGATTTCTGTTACGTGCTTATGAATAATTGAATAATGGAAATTTTGTGTTCAATTTGGTTAATATTGACTACCGCAAACTTACTTTGTAACTTTATTATTACTTTGAACTCTTTACGTTTATGGAAGCGACAGAGAAAGCGCGAAACTAGACTGAATGCTGTAGAAATGAGATATTTGTGGTAAAACCATGTATGACCGTTTTACGAACGTGGTGATACGGAAAAAAATCAAAGCTGATGTCAGCGTAGTGAACAAGATCAATGAAGAGGCGCTTAGATGTTTTGGACATGTAGGGTGAATGAACGCAGCCCCAGGAGAGAATATAACGCGAAAGTGAATGGTAGAAGATGTCGAAGACGCTTGAGGAAGGCGTGGCACGACCACGTGAGTCAAATACTTGAGTCGTGTCATGTCAAGAGTCAAAATAACAGAAGATCTGTGCGGCGGTCTATCCTCTCTGCCTACCCTTCCGGGGAAACGGCGTGATGGTTGGATAGTTATCGAAGTTTTAGAACTCTTTTCATTCGAAAAAGTAAAAAATTCAAAGAAAAGAATAACTAATTAAAAAAACCACTCCTTCAAAATTGAACATTCGTAATTATTTATTAATCAGAAAGCAATAACTTGTAAAAGTTAATAATCCGAGTACTAAAGATACATTTTGTATGGTCCCTTTGTTTAACTCCTACGCGAATCTCAAAAGCCAGTTCTCTTCTTTGGTGTAGAAGTACTTAAAATAAAAAATAAAATCAAATGTACACAAAACTTTACTTAAAATTTAAATGACAATATAATAACAATGAAAAAAAAAACACTTTGTTTAATTCACCTTCATTAAACAAAGTGTTTTAATTGATATAATGATGTGAATATTCACAAATAAAATATCCTGAATAACTTAGTATTAAATTATTTAGACTATATTTTTATATATATAAAAATACACATTTTGTGAATGAATTTATTTTGTTGATTGAATATTTGTGAATGAATTATTCATGAATTTATTTTCATGAAAATATATAATTTTTAACTAGTTTCGTCAACGGCGTGACGTCTTCAGGGCGCTTTAAAAATAAGATTACAAATAAAAATGCAGATTTAAAGCACCATTTCATGATGAATCTGAAGATGTCACGTTCCTGACGAAACTAGTATTAGTAAAAAGTGAATTTAACAAAGTTTTTTTAAATATTATAATTCAATATTATGAGTTTATACCACTATTATGGGTTTATAAAAATATACAATGACGGTCATTTCTAACTATACATATCTTAAAAATAATGGTCGGTACATGAGCTGTGAAGACAATTTATTTTGTATTTATTATAGTGACTTACAAGAGTCCCAACTGCTCCCAACCGTCTAGAGCCAGCGAGACTATGGCATTCCCAATTGGGGTATTCTGTGAGGTTGAATTGAAAAAGACTAGAAAAAAATAGAATTACGGGATATCAGTGAAAACGGAACTCTATACAAGAATTAAATAAGTCAAATAATTTTTAAAAAATAGTAGCACAATCAAAAAACAAAATATGCATGTTCTCGTATGTACAATTTATATGAGTTATTCAGTTTAACTCTTTCAACAATCCTAATGAAACAGCAGATGGTATTTGAACCCCGTCTCTACAATATCAAAAGTCGTGGTTTATCAGCATCTCTTTAACATCCTGTTCCGCGTCGCTGGGTGAATCCGTCTCGCGCGGGGACTGCCCCGTTGAAGTAGACCGCGAGGCCGAGGCGGCTGCCGCGGGAGAGAGGACCCGGGGAGCTGGAGGAAGATGGGTGGCTATGATGTAGCCCGGGGGGAGGTATTGCCCCCTGGAATCCTCTTCATATTTCCCCATATCCGCTTCGAAAATAATATTGTTGATGGCATTCTTCACGTGTGCCAAAGTTCTCGGGTCGTACTTTCGGAGTTCGTTTCCGATATGTTGGCCGTAAGTGTAATACGGATCATTGGCGGAACTCGCGCCCTGTTCGAATGCCGGGACAGGCATCGGTCGCAGTGGATCGAGGTCGATTCGCTTGTTTTTCCTTTTGTTGGTGGTGTAGTTGGTATTCTGCGTCGACCCCTCCGGCAGTTCTAACTAAAATATTAAACATAATGTGTTAAACGGGACCCAACGCTACGACTAGGCTCCCAGTTAAGACCTTTTCCCTAAGAACTCACTAATGTAAACTTAAATTGAGTCAATTAAATACAACCATCAGATGGTGATAGTAATAAGGCCTAATGAGCCATTGTACTATTTAGATAGACATTTTGAGGGGTATTTGTATAAACCCCAGCTAGTTAGCAGAGGATTACGAAAGAATCCATAAAATAAAAAAAAGCTCCTCCACGCGTTGAAGTTGCTTTGCCCGACTTTACATCTTTAACTCTACATCTTTGTATAATCTCTCGCGGATAAATGCCAATTGAAATCATTCTCACTACCAGGAATATATTCGACAGGGAAGGATATGCGTTTGCACATTGCAAGAACCTTATTGCAAATGGAACTGTAACATGGCAAAACAATGTGATAAATAGGACAAAAACTCACAGTCTCCGTTGTATCTTGAATGCTGCTTGAATTATTTTTGTCCGTCAAGAAACCGAACAAGTCGTAGGCAAACCATTTGGAAATATAAACACCATTTCGCCCTGTAATACAATAAAAGCAATATTTTAAGACACTGAAAAAGTTATGTTGTTATCATAATTAATTCATGTTTTGGATAATTTGAATGAATTAAAAATATAACATACCCGATCCAGTAATTTGGCTTTGTTTTTGTCGCGACTTCTCGCGCCTGTACGACCCCAAAAGTGAACACATTTTATTTTTCACCTCGGCGGCAGTTAAAGTTAAACGTTGGCCAATATCCTCCCATGCGTCTTGCCTCGCATTCTTGTTTAAATAATACACGTGAGAAGAGTCCCACAGCAGCCTGTGGTGCTTGTATAATTTGATTAGACTTCGACACTTGGGTCGATCCATAGTATAGGGAATGAAAGGCGAGCGCGCGAGGCAAACGGACCGTCCGGACTGAGCGACTTGCTCGCACTGAGGCGGTCGCGAGCGCGCCCAGAACGCCTCCGACACGCGGCTCGTCCGGACGCTGCCGCGGCGAGACGTGACACGGTGTGCGCCCGAGGGACGTCCGGACGGCGCGAGGCGTGCGGCGCCCCAGCACGCACGCCTCGCTCCGTCTAGACCGGCGTTTTCCCCAGATGGCTGGTCGCGACCGGCGCGGCACCGAGACACTAAAGCAAAGTGCAGGCTCGCCTAAATAACTCTTCAAAAACCTACATGCATCAGTTAGGGTTTTCGCATAGAGTTGGTAGAGTAATATCTATCCAAGGCAGTGAAGTCAGTTTTGGACTTGTTTTTGATGATTTTAACATGACTCGGCGCACCTGGGCGTGGCTAAGACTAAGGCTACGGTATTTATACATCCATTCATAGCACATATCGACATAATGTTTTTGTTTATTCGTATAGCCACTTTTTCACAGTATTTTTATCAACAAAAAATATAGCATATAACCTAAAAACCGTTTAGTTGTGTCAAGTTTAGTGGCATGATAAAAAATGTGGGCGGAGTCCCGCCGTGAACCAGGACCTTAAGATCATTGCGACAGTATATAAAAGCGGTCCAAGAAATTTGTTGTCACTTTCTCTCTCGTGGTGTACGCCGTAAAAGCCCGGAGAAAGTGATTTATCGCAAGTTTGTGTAGGTTGGGTAAAAATAATTAGCTCTCCCTCCATATATTGTTACTTCAAGGGTTTTCGTTTGTTCACGAAACTCCAAATCAGGGGCGGCTCGTGACTTTTTAGTGTGCTAGAGTGCTCAGATTGAAAAATACAACGTTATTGATGTTGTAGCCGAAAACGATTTTTTTTGTTGTATGAAGATTTTCAGTTTTGGTCATTGTCATTTTTTTTTGTTAAAAAATATACATATTTTCGGCTAAAATAACGTCGTATTTTTCAATCTCAACACACTTAAAAGTCACGAGCCGTCCCTGCTCTAAAATAAGTAATGAAAATAAAATAATAACTTGGAATAAGACCACAGATTTTATTTTAATTTTTATTACCGGTTTTGCTTAGCCTAAGCATCATCAGGGTACACCATTAAACATTAAATTGAAATTAATTTTGTGGTCTTAGACCATTGTACCCGACGTAATCAGGTACACAAGTAAACTGTATAGGGGGCGGTCCCAATCTGTGAGATGCTCCAAGGGGTCGTCTCGTTGTAAGGGAGGCGACGGGTTCAGCTTGTAGGGCCTCGGCTTTCAAGTGAAGATGCTGCGGGTCTGGTCCAGAGAGGTGTAGTCAGGCGGTCCAGGGGGCAGGCGATGGTCAAATAAAAGTCAGGAGTCAAGTTGAAGGCGATGTCAGGGCGAAGATGAGTCAAGGTGAATGGTACTGGTGGAGGATGCTGGTGATCTGCCTTTTCTCCCATTATTGCGCAATATTTCATTGCCTTGGAAGCGCACAGCCGAGGCGTAAGAGCGATGTATGAGAGGATTTAGCATCCTCTTTCGCTCTCTCCCCGGCCGGCTGGCAATTTTGTGGGACAGATTTTAGCAATCTATCCCCTTCTCCTTTCCACCAGCTTTCACCTCAACTTTATCTCGCCCCTCTATCATTTTTATTAAGCTCACAAATACATATCAAAATACAGTTTACAAATAATGGTGCCCGTTTTTGCGGGTTTTTTGCCTATAACTATTTTATTCTAACATTTATATATTTAAATTTACATGTTATACAGAGCGCGTGGTCAGGCCGTCACAATGGAATAGTTTATTGTTTTGTGATATCAGCCTGACTCCCGCAATAGAGGTTAAAGGTTACCATTATTATTACATACAGAGTTGTGCAGAGCCCGTGATTGGTTGGGCCCTGCGGCTGGCCGGCGTAAAGCTGACAGGATATTCCGCTCGCTGTTACGCTCGAGCCAGCCTTGGGCTCGCGTTTTAACGCTGGGCTGGGGTCTCAGACGCCCATTGCATAATCTGCCGTGTTATGAGAAGGAGCTTACTGACTCTAGCATGAAGTTAAGATATAAGACAAAAACACGAATTTAGTATGACAAATTAGAACAAATATTTGAAGTTAATTTTGACTCTAATTCTAACGATTCAATCATGATTTTACGTACATCTTATTACTAAATTATTCACCCACGGATTTATAATTTCCGCGGCATAGTGCGTCCGACACATTGATGAGGGCACTGTCATCGTGGCTATCGCGTCCGACACAGACCATAGTTATTATTCCGTTTTCATGAAATATATCAAACCACAATGTGATTAATAATAATAATATTTGGAAAATTTGTATAGCGCCGTTTATGTGAAAAATCACCTCAAGGGCGCTGTACAAATCTTAAATTCTACTTAATATTAATTCTTAGTTTATATAAATATACAGCAACATACTTACCTGGCAGGTCACTTCTGGCAGGACACAATCACCATATCATAATAATTTAGCTGATTCTTACATATATATTTTTTTTATTATTTTTTTTTATTAAAATTTTTTTCTTTATTATTATTATTTTCTTTTTTGGGGGATGAGAGCAAATTTAAAATATGGTATATTGGAGGTATTTATTAATTTTTCGTAGTGAGGAACAGATAATGGTGAAAATCTTCAAATGAATTTAAGGAATAAGAGTCTGAAAAGTTGTCAGTGTGAACAGAAATTCTTTCTACGAAAATTTAAAATAAGTAATTAACCTTGTATCTGGACCCTAGAAAAAAATTCGTCATGTTTTCCTCAAGTTAAAGTTAATAGTTGACAAGAAACGACTCACGATTGACACAAACGCAGAATAATGATTTGAAAAAATGTAATATGATTTTCATTTTAATTAAAAAATTGATTTTATTTTTAATAATAAAAAAGTGGATCATAAAGGAGAAGTATGAAGATAACTGGCCCAGGGAAACTAAGTCTGGGAGACGATGTTCTAGACGAATCTAATTTAATTAGAAAGACGTATTAAATTTATTACGTGACCTTTTGGTTCTGACAACGGCAAGGCGTCAGCGTCATCAACGTCGTCGTTAGGCCCGGATTAAATTCGCATTCCTAGAACGAGTAATCTGGAGGGCTCTTCATCTCTACCTCCAAGCTGTATTCATCGCAGATATGTCTTTCTCGATCAATATTATAAATCGAGACAGCCTCTATGGTCGAGTGGTAAGACGCTCGACTACGAATCCAAAGGTCGCGGATTCAAACCCGGCGTGCGCCAATAACTTTTATGTAATATGTGTCACAACACATTTAATTCATATAAAAATAATAAAAAGTATATTTGCGGCACGTTCCAGAGTGATAGATACTCTAAGTATCGCCCTGGTGAAAGACCACCATTCGGAATCGAAACGTTGCTTGAAATGGCTTTAGCCGTGTTTGATGACCAGATCTGAATAGTCAGGTACTTCCCAACCTTCCTCTTCCTTATCTCCTTCCCCTCCCTACTACCTTCAGCCTCACAACATACCCCGATTGGGGATGCTATAGTCTCACTGGCTCCAGACGGTTGGGAGCAGTTGGGACTGTGCGGTATGTTTTTTAAACCTTATCAACTATGCACTGTTCTTTTTCCATTTGAATCTGTTTAGGTGTAATATAATTTTCCATATTTTTCAACACTTTGGCCTGTATTGTGGAACACTGCAATTAAAGATAATGCCTGTACATCGCGTAACATTGTACATCACTGAACAGACAATCCGTAGAAGTGTGAACTGTACCGATTCGATACAAAAAAAATGTCGCCAAATTACATAAGCCCTTTCGATTCCTAGGCCTCCGACAGGCCAATAAAATTCATCATCTGTTCATGAAAGAATTTCAGTATTTTAAAATGTTTGATTAATTTTATTTTATTTTTAATTTTATGGATTCTCTCGTAACCCTCTGTCAACTAACTGGGGCTTATTCAAATACCCCTCCTAATGTCTATCTAACTAGTACTGCGGGTCATTAGGCCTTATTACTATCACCATCTGATGGTTGTATTTAATTGACTGAATTTGAGTTTACATTAGTGAGTTCTTAGGGAAAAGGTCTTAGCTGGATAAAAAACCCTAAGGTGTTTGATCAATTTCACTAGAAGTGAGGACGCATTGAGCTTACTTCGGGCACACGGACGCGCCTACAACACGCGTCTGTCGGTATATCTCCTCAGCGGCGTGCATATAAATTAATCTCGAGAATAGGTCATTCGTGTCGTGGTCGATTATTTTATCTCGGCTAATCTCGTGCGCGACTCAATCGGAATTCGGAACTGGAGGTACTATTGCGATCGCAGGCAATTATACCTTCATACGAGTATGTCGAGTACGTATTATCATTCGTCGAGAGAGCGAGACGCACGCCGTGACGTTTGTTACGTAATAGATTAATGTAAACAACGTGCGTTGTTGTAAAAAACTATGAAATATCAATTTCTTTTAAATACAATAACGATCGTGAATTTATCCGAGTAATAATCTATTCTCCTAGGTAATTATTTATTGCGAAGCTGGAAACATCATTTGAACTGACGGCAACTCGTTATAATACTGTTATTATCTTTTTTTTTCAATGAAATTAACTAAGTCCGAAAATGCTAAAACCTCGAGAATAATAATGATTCGTGCATCACTTGTGATAGGTTTTCCCATTTGCATCATTTAATATCACTTTTTTTTTTTTATTTAAGAAACATACAGTGTTATATATATTTTGATTAATAAAGATATAAGTGTGTTGCATTGACCATTCCACTAGTATATACTATCAAACAGAATGAAAAGTAAATAAATGATAATAATAATAATAAAAAACAATAATAATAATTAATAAACAACATATTGGGAGTAAACTATATAAAAAATAAAACATCATAAAATAATGTAAGCCAAGTGATAAATACAAACAAAATACAATAAAGAAACAACACAATGTTTATAAGATACAGAAAATTAATTAACATAGCTTAGTAACGCACAGATCTATAACTTAAAAAGAAATCGAATTGATAATATTTTTACAGCCTAATAATAAAAACAAAGATGGCGTCTTTAGTCCCTCGTTGCTAAGCTGTAGCATGCTTTAACATATTTTTTCCCTGGAAAGAAGGACACCGTGTAATTATAGTAAGTAGGAATTCTTTCACCTGTCCAGGTATTTCGAAATACCTCTTCCTTTTTACAGAGATTCTTTTTTGCAGACTTGAGATTTGTCCGTACGTTTCTGAGAATTTTTCCTTTGTTTGAACGTCAGCCCGTAGCCCGGGTAACACTTGTTTTCTTGTAAATGATGGACAATCGGCCGAGCGGAACAATGACAGCTTTTGTTGTGCTTCTGATTTGCTACCTTTTATTTTTACAAACTTTAATAATGATTAGTTTCGCAACAGTCAACAATTTATTGAACCATCTAATGTTTGATTCGAGTAAAACAGTTGCAATCAGAACTCCAATACAGGGTGTTTTTATTATGTTATTAAATTAAATAATATTATATATCGTCGCCGGAAAGGCAAAAGGGCTGAAGCTTTACAAGTTTACTTTAGTTTTACAATAAAAATTATAAGTCTTCAGTACCTGGTTAAATTATGAAAAAATAGTTAACTCAGGTAATTAAATGCACTCACTGAGTTACTTGAAGCGACAAAAAAGCTGAAAAAGTCCCAAACTTGTGTCGCTCGAGTCAAGCCTTCTCCCAAATGGTGAACACATAATGGTGGCTGAAGGGCCACAAAAGTCTTCAATCAAACGCGAGACGTATACTCGTACACGTGAAACACGGTGTATCTGTAAAACGCTACACGTATCTATTATTTTACCGCAAGAAGGAAGGAAACAAACCCCATTTCTTCAAGTTTTAAAATGATCAGATCAACGAAAATATATTCTTAATAATATTTGAATTTCCAAGTAATTTCAAGAATTTTAATTTTAATTTCGAATATGGAAGTGGCCAGGTATTATGCGAATAAATTTATTTTCCCGGGCAATATTGACTGACGGGCTCTTAGTATTTTTATTTTGCTTTTTACGGCCACTGCGGTAGAGATGTTGCCAGTTTAAATAGGCGCAGTACCTACACTCGTAAAATACATAATATCAGGGCCGGTCCTGTGCAGGCGCAAGTGGAGCAATCCGCTCCAGGCGGCGAATCGCTAAGGCGCTGATAGAACCTAATCACAGTTCTTTAAATATATGATATAATTTTTTTTTAAATACCATTCATGGACGGCAATCAAGCCCGTAAGTTCCCGGCCCGACGGCTCGGAATAAAAACTCGCGCCTCTTGTCTTATACTTGATACGAGTTGGTAACGATCTTTTGTTCAAACAAAATTAACAGGCACCGTTTAACTTGCGTCGGATTCGAACCCGGGCGTATTGCGTTCAATTCCTCTGCTAGCTAAGACCTCCATAGTTGCACAAGCAACATTCTCCGCTTATCACGATGTCTGTAGGAATTTTTCAAATATTGTCTGGTTATTCGTAATCCGTAATATCGGCCTTTTTTAAAAAAAAAAAAAAAAAGACTCAGGGCCGGGCTTCCATAATATTCACAGTTGATATACTCGTATGAAGTATAATAATCAACACTAGTTTAGTCTTAATACACACGTCAAAAGGGATATAGTGAGTTAATCGTAAAGTAGTATAATCGGAATAAAATTTCAAACTTTTTTACGTATGAGCGAAAATTACCAGTATTGTTTTTGCATACATTAGTGCCCCACACGGCGATCTAACGAATCATGTACAGAAGACGGCTTAGCGTATTAATACTATTAGATAATCATCTATGTTTCTCGTGATCATTATTTTATGAAGCGATTTATGGTATGGCGTGGTCATCCTAGTAAAGTCATTTCTCTCCATCTGAAAAGCTAAACGTAGCTATTGTCCTGCCACCGAAAGCTCCGTCGTAATGTGTCTTTCTGTTACATGTGTCGTTGATGGGAAACAGGGAGAGCGATATGCCTTTAGATTCTACGTTGTTGGTAGCTTTGTAATGACGATTTGTGTTGATCCCAACGCTTTCTTAAAACGCTCGTAGATTTGGCGTGAAATGTTAGCTTTCCCTTCATCGCTCGGTAAATCTTAAATGACACAATTTTCAGCTTTTTATCCCTTTTGAACTTTCCATCCTGTTTTGCGAAAGTCTACCGAACTGCAAAAGGAATTAAATGTATCTTTTCCATGTGTTTTTATTTACTTATGTTTTTGGTATAGAAACCTCGATACAAAACACGCATTTTTTTTTCCAATTGTATTGGGCATATATACCCGAAAACTGTAACATCCAAAGTGACCTTTAGATGATTTTCCACGTAAAAGGCGCTATACAAATGATCCAAATATTATTGTCACCTTGACAACGAAATGAGGGGCACCAATAACAAGGTCGGTGGTGACCCAACTGATATTCACAGTTTGAATACGTTACATCCTTGGAGTAACAATGTATGGAGAGAGAGCTAATTCTTTTTACCCAACCTATACAAACTTGCGATAAATCACTTTCTCCGGGTTTTTACGTCGTACACCACGAGAGAGAAAGAGACAACAAAAATAACACACCGATTTTATGTACTGTAAGGATGATCTTAGTCTCCCGCGTCTCAGAGGACTCCGCCCACATGTTTTCATATGCGACTTTTTAGGTTAGATGCTATATTTTTGTTTATATCAATACTGTGAAAAAACGTTTTTACGATTAAACAAAATTATGTCGACATGTGCTACGAATGGATGTATATATAAATACCCTAGCCCTAGTCCTAGCCACGCCCAGGTCTGCCGAGTCGGGCAAAAATCATCAAAAACTGACTACACTGCCTTGGATAGGTACCACTCTATGTACTCTAAGGTTACATCTCATATCATCGAAACTTGCTTTACAAGTATGACGACAGTACTGCTACTCTACAGGGTTAAAATTGATATGCCCTTTAATTTTAGCCATCCTCCGATAAGGGATTTTAACAACCATTTAAACGCACGCTTTCCTAACAGCCTCATACGCCGTTTTTCACCCTCATACGGCGAAACTTTTGGTGGTGATTATTTAGGAAAAGCTATAGTTGACATTTTAAAGCTTAAAAAACCTATTTTTGTTCATTAAGATCAAACTGAAGTAGATCAAAAGACGTTCGAATAACTTAGCTTATTAACTTTTATGATTTTCTGCGGTTTTCATGGATATTATTATAATTAAATGCATTATCCGTCATAACGACTAACTATTATCGTAGAGTGTTAGTCGCTCTCTCCAGAAGTAGTAAAAAAATTCTCGGTGTATGGTGTGTCCTCTCAGCTTTATCCCTATGGAAATACAATTTTTACGAAATGGCAACCCTCCATTTCTAAAAAGAAAGGTTTTTCTATGTATATTCTGCCGTTTACGTTATGCAAAGTTAATTACCACAATTAAGGGGACACAATACCCTAGAAATAAATCGGTGAGGGGCGTTCCCAAAAACAAATGGGAGTCTTAAATATAGAAAAAATTATAATATTATAGTCATATTATGTTATATATAATTCAAAACGAAAAAAACCGTTTATTTATTAATAGAAACAAATTATTTAAAACGTAAACAAGATTTCTTCAAATATTCGTTAAAATAAATTAAGAATTGACGTTGACGTTAGACACAGTAATCTCGTGTTTATCGGCTCACTGTCGAGCGGTTGAACAAAAAAAGGAATGTTTGCCGCAAGGCGTATGAGGGGCATAGGGTCGAATTTGCTGTAGCAGACATAGAAGATCAATCTGCCTGAGGTGTACATTGTAATTAATTCTAATGAACATATTGCTATAATTTTAAAATATTTCCAGAGGAATCTCTTGGCAAGTAACTTATGTATTGAAAAATAAGATCTGGTCTTTCTCGCTAATGCTATTGGTAAAATACGATACTGATGTTTTGAAACCGTTTTACGGTAAGAATATGAATGGTAAGGGTTAGTTTTTATTAATCTAAAATATAAATTACTTGCATCGCGAGTGGATTATCTGAAAAAGTTTGATTTTATCGTTACAAATTCTTCAGAATAACCGGTAGCGAATTATTAAAATTACCTAAAAAATGTTCTTTGTAAAATAAAACTAAAATCATCAAATATGAATCTCGGACAAACCTCCTGTTTTAGAGTGTTATGTCCCCTTAACAATATTTATGGAATGGTTTTTGTGTTGAACCACGAAACCTTTTTATGTTTCATATATTTTTTTACTTGTAAAAATATAAAATAAAGCTACCTCGAATATATAAATAAAATTATGCGGAATGCTATCAAAAAGTTCTGCGTGGTATGTACTGTATTGTGTTTTTTTTCAGTTAACGTTTATTGTCATTATTAAGTTTCGTGGAAAGTTTTTGTTTCAGTTATTTCATAACTTTATTATTACATCGGTAGGGGAGGGTTTACTCATCCCTTGAATGAAATATTTTAACGGTGGAGGTTTCACATCGCGGAGTTTTCACGTCACGGGGGTTACACGTTTGCAGGGGTTCCGTATCGTGGAATTTTCCACCCGCGGAGTTTTTACATCGTAGAGGAGGCAGTCAGATTGCAGAGTTTACTTTTCGGTTTCTGTACAAGTGTGGTCTCAGTCTGGTAACCTCCGAAGCCCTCACTTACTTGGAAATAATTCGGTTTTTTGTCATCCTTAATAACCGATGTGGTAGATATGGTCTCAGAATCGCCCTCTTGAGAGTTTTTCATTAAGGGTCAGCACCCAAAAATACACACTTTTTGGGTTTCTAATACAAGAATACTAAAAATGATTTATCTGTTAATTCTATTAGGGTAGTTGAGGAAATGTCTAAGGTTTCTAGTAAATACTATTTTTAAACAGAAATCTTGTACCTACATTATTTATGAAATGCATACTGGAATTTTAGGTAAAACGTTCGAAAATGGCTGCGCTAGTTTTCAAACTGCACGTTTTACTAACATTTTAGTATGTTTTACATAGAATTTTATAATTACAGCTTAAAATAAAATAATTCACGGGAAACCTTGGACATTTTCCTCACTGCCCATGTAGAATTTACAAATAAATCATGTGCAGTATTGCTTGTATTAGAATGCTACAAAGTGATGTTTAACGACATTTTGGGTGCTGAGCCTTATGAATCGAAACGTTGTTTGAAATAACTTTAGATGTGTTTGGTGACTGGATCTGAATAGCTATGTCATCCAATCATCCTTTTCCCCGTCCTTTTCCCCTGCCCAATAAGTAACAATTTCACTGACTCCGGGAAGTTGGGACTTTGGTGCGGTAGTCATATTTAAAAAAATAAATTATATATGGTTAAAAAACATGCTTTCTGAATGCTCTTAATGGCTTAAATTTTGTTTACGGACCCAGGATGTTGTATTGTACAGCCCAATGCTTTGTTTTCACTTTAATTGTCTTTCCAGTGAATAGGGATTTTTTTTACAAAAGAGGGGGATTCTGTTAAAAACGTGCGGGGAACATTTAAAGTTTTTTTTATGATTCTGATATTCACTAAAATAGTATAATTTTATTTTCACAACATTAATTATCAATTTAAAAAAACGATCCAAAATCGCAAATTCCAAAGGGTTCGGAAATGGCTGAAGGTATTATGACGTCGGTTCCGCCTACGCAGCTTACTGGCTGGTACTAGTCCCTATCTATCTAAACAATCCGGCATCACGCCGCTTAGAAAGGCTGGCGGGCGTGACGTCACAGCTGGTTTTTGCTCGAAAATATCGTTTTGGCGTTATTTTAAATCGTAGAAATGAAAATAAAAGCAATGTTATTTTCGTTATTTTTTCTTCTTTTAAAGCTATTTGATTCTAGCTAAATAATGAATAAAAATAATAACAGTGAACTTATATAGCGCAGTTTGGTGATTTCACCTCAAGTGCGCTTCATACTAAATTAATTATGCTACCATAATAAGACTAACTAACAGAGAGAAAATAATATATAATATGTATACAAATTAAAACTATCTAAACTCATGATCGTTATCATAAATCATGAGAGAAAAAGGTTCAGATATGGCTATAACAGTGCATGTGTACATCAACAGATTAATGAAAAACAATTTACCAGAAGCTAAGGGTATAAACATCCAGATGAAACGTATGAATTCATATATTAACATATTTGTCAAATCAAAGAAAAGGAAATTAGATTGAGGACAGTTCATATGTTGGTACTTAAAACTTTAATATTCAAGTATTATAAGTAAACGATTCTAAAAATGCAAACAGTGTAAATATAACAAGTAACAAAAGAACAATAAATATTTTATGACAATGAGTAAGTAAATGGTTTTCAGTAGATAGTGAGGACATAGAGTTGTAATGATAGAAGGAGAAAACCGAAACAAAGCAAATTAGGGACGTTTTTAAAGAAATTAAATTTTAATTAGTTACGTTTTGTATGTAGGATTTTTAAACAATTTGGTTTTTAAGACCCGTTTGAACTCGGCTAGGTTCTGTATGTTGGCAAGTTTTGGGGGAAGCTTATTCCAGATAGGACATCCACTCGTACTTCATAATTATTCCTTGTTGTAAACTTACCCACAATATCCACCTTTTGTTTATGTATAATTTATAACAAAAGCAGCCCCGCACCGACTATCAACTCTCGGTCCTGATAGAACGCTCCCTCTGTGTTGGTTACCGTACGCTCGCTGGTAGTGGTGTCCTTTCATTTTCCCTTACTATTCGAATATTATCTAGGCCAGCGTTTTGCAAAGTTTGCTGCGCGAAGGTTCAAAGCTTTTTAATGTGTTCAAAATGTTAATTTTTTTTTAATGTGAACATTGTTATTATGTTTCTATGATTAAATATTACACGGGGTGTAACATGACATATCCGACAAATTGTCCGGACTGAGCTATTATTGAGCTTATTTCAAAATACAAATACTTTACGTTTAAAAACATACTTATTTACACAGGAAATTGCAAAGGATATTTTCTTTCTGAATATTTATATTATATTTTCACAGAAAGTAATCAATTTGTGGTTTGACATATTTAATGAAAATGAAATAATACTTTTGAAAAGACCACAATTTTTTTTAATTTTTTTTTTATGACCGACCGGTTTCGTTGTTTTTATCTGTCTCTCTCTGTTCCTTTGCTATGATTTAAATGTAGGCTAAGCGAAACCGGTCGGTAATAAAAAAATTAATTAATCTGTGGTCTTACACAAAGTTATTTTTTTTTATTTATATTATGTCTTCCAAACGTTCTATAATTAAATTGAAGATAATTTTCACTATCAATGTGAAAGTAAATTTGTTATGTGGCGAAATAACTAATGTATTTTTCTCTTCTGTTTTAGGTAAGAGAAAAGTCACACTCCATTTCCTCGTTCGCTTTCGTTTGTAGAGGACGACGAAGGAAGACGGAGGAAGATGGTAAATATGAATATAAGGTTTTTTTGATAGAGTAGAATTTGACGAATGATTTTATGCTAAGCTATAAATGCACCAAAATATAACATCGATGTAGATTTTATCGACATTTTTGTAATTCGGAATCGTTCTTGAATCCGACTGCAGATCGCCAGCGAACAGACGACAGTTCACGTCGACTTAATTAAGCGTGTTTAGTCGACGTGAGTTGTCGTCTGTTCGTTGGCGATCTGCAGTCGGGGTCAGGAACGATTCCGAATTACCGACACTGTCGATAAAATCTGTATTATGTATCGATATAAAAAAATTCCGTGCATAATGCAGTATTGTTTGTTCCTTGTTTTTCAAAAAGATTAAAAAATCTGCGTATGGTGATAAAATCTATGGAGACCGTGATGACTTGATTTCTGCTTCTGAATATAAAATGAATACATAGAAGAATCAAAATCCCATGCGATGCAAATCCAATGCACTAAAACTAGTAAAAAATAAATCAATACATGAGAAGACTTAACCCACCTGCGTCGAACGGAACACCTGCGACTATAGACCTTACTGCTACCTGCATTTTTAACAGTGCAATATGCATTGATAAATTCATAGTGCATCTGCGTACTCTATAAGTACCATCGTGCCCTTTGATCAATTATTATTATTCTCATTCATAAAGTGAGAAAGAATGCACCGGCTGCACTTTTGTTGTTGTTTCTATCTACTCTCTTACTAGGGTCGTTATTTTTATCTTGAATACGTAAACTAATATACTGAACGCTGTAGAAATGAAATCCTCGAGGCGTATGTGTGTGTTCCCGCATTTCAGTATGTAATATTTTCCCATAACATATAAATATGTAGATATAAATATTTTAAATAATTAATAATACATACATCTGAAAGGAAGTCGAAACAGCTGTCTCCCATAAAAATATTTATACAGCAGAACTTTTTTTACAACAAAAAATGATTCTTTTTAATTTACATAAAAAAAATATTTTTGATTAGATTTAGATTATTACAGATTTGTGATTTATTTTGAAATTAATTATTGAAAAAAATATCAAACATTTTCAACGAAATATGAAACAGAAGAGGACACGGAAAATTTGAATTCAGAACCACTATTCTATCCGGGAATCGTAACTTCTCTGCCAATTGAGCTATCATAACTTTTTAGATACTGTCATTTTTATCCATCTCATATACCAATACAGAGATGACTGCTCATATCGAAAGAAATTGGGAAAAGATATTACTAATAATTTTTAAAGTAATATGGGGTTTTTTAGAAAAAGTTTTCCGAAAATTCAAATTCGATGATAGTGTACACTTGTCCCTTTCTTAAAAGGCTCTTTCTCAGTGACGTTTAGGAAGGACATTGCTGTCGGAAATGAGTATAAGTGTACCAATCCATACAATCTCAAGTTTGTGTTGTTTGAATCAACTCTAATAGCACGACCTCAGAGCAATAATATACAAGAGGGAGCGCTGCTGTAGTCAGTTTTGATGGGTTTTGCCGGACTCGGCTAGACCTGGGCGTGGCTAGGACTAGGGCTAGGGTATTTACACCTCCATTCTTAGCACATGTCGACATAATGTTTTTGTTTATTCGCACTACTTTTTCACAGTATGATTATAAACAAAAATATAGCATATAACCTAACCCTATGTCCATTTATGTCGCATATCAAAACGTGTGGGCGGAGTCAACGGAGACGCGGGACACGAAGAACCTTCTTACAATACTTTAAAGCGGTGGGAAATTTTGTTGTTTCTTTCTTTCTCATGGTGCACGACGTAAAAACCAGGAAAAAGTAATTGATCGTAAATTTGTGTAGGTTGGGTAAAAATATGTAGCTCTCTCTCATCCCGGCCGTTCTTTATCGTTCACGAGGACCGGCGATATTAACTACGTTTTCACCAAAACAAACATTACTAATTTGTGAATTAGTGTTCTCTCCCTCTCATATAAAAAAACTCCTTCCTTAATAATATGAAATATATTGTGTGATTATTATGAGTATTTTTATTATTTAAAACCAAGGATCCCCCCAAATATGATCGAGATTACGTCACCCTTTCTGAGATAGAGATGCTAGGTTACATTTGACGCCCAAAATTACAATTGGCATTACAAAGTTAGTATCGTTTGTAAATAAAATAACGAAATATTGTTTCTATATCTGATTGGAGTATTGCCAATGGTAGAGTGAATATGCGTGAAGCTACACACTTAGGAAACATTGTAAAGTTGAGAAACTTTTGATCGACGCCACGAGATTGTAAAAAGTTTGGATGAACAGAAGGTTCGTGTATTTTACAAATGTATTGGTCATACCTACATAAACTTAGGAAATAGTAACCGTTAGCAAGAATCTATGTAATTCTAGTATGGATTTATTTGGATACTCATGAATTATCTAGAGAAGAATTAACATCGAAAATGTTTTAAAGTTGTCTAGAGAAGAATTAACATCGAAAATGTTTTTAAGTTGTGTGGGAAAACCATGTACGACCGAATTAAAGATGTCGAGATACGAAAAGGATGCAAGATGTAAGGCATTGAGTCAAGGCATTTAAATATGGTAGGATACAGTTCAACATTCCTTGCCGTAGACTCGGAAACAATGAATCGCTGTTCCTCAATCATCACTCTGCTAATTATGGGTATCATTCTCCACTGTCTAGAATGTCGAGACTTGTTAACTCAAGCCATGGTCTTGAAAATTTTGGTACCAGTCTAAATGGTTTTTGTCATTCTTTACGACTCTACCAAAACTTTGACTTTGATTTGAACGTTCTTATGTATAGTTTGTCATTGCTTCATTTTATATTATGTATGTGGTGTTCTTTCTCTGTTGCTCTTTTTCCCATTTCGCGTTATGTATTTTTTGTTGTAATTCGACAATAATTCGTTAGTTTATAAATAAATAGAGGTGTGAGACATGAGAATTGGCATGAAAGTTTTAGTTGTTGTTTTTCTGTAAACCGTATTAAGAGATAATACGTATATCACCAAAAATGCAGCAATGATCTCAGTAATGCAAGTAGAGTCGCAAAAAAAAACAGGAGTACCCAGATAAGTGTCATTAAAAATAACAAATCTTTTATTTCTAGAAGCTCGGGACAAAGTTGTACCCACTTCTCCACCATATTAGCATACACTTTACCTCCTTGTCGTTATACTCCATACATTCCCTATTGTACGGTGTCGGTATCTTTTAGACTTCGCAAATCAAATTCGGATGTAAACGCAGAACATGTACGACGTACGACAGCTCGATGCGGCGGACGACCGCAGAATGCGGTTCGCGTCACACTGGCGCAGGCGGCTCAGGAAGCCTAGTCGCTCTGTGGAGTGGGGCCTACAGACTACGGACTACAGACTACATACACCACGTGAACTACGGCAACCGTGGCAACAACTGAATTGTGAATTATTCCGACTCCCATACGGACATACTTTGAGTAAGAATATATGGAGAGGTACCTTTGCAAACCAGTGTAGTCAGGTCGGTTGACTTCACACTGACTCGACAGAAAGAGACAAAGATATCTTAAAAGATGTTGGGTAACCTATTGATTTCCGCCCACATGGAATTCGGACATTTTTAATAAACATATTTGAACACATTAAACAAAACAATATCGATACACCATTAAGATGATTAATAAAGCCAAAATATCACAAAAACACAAATAACAGAAGGTTTGCCTAAATAATGATATAAGATTTTTGTTGATTTTATGTCTTAATATCATTAAAAATGTGAAAATTCTAAAGTTCGGTTGAACTAAAACTGTTGAAATACCTCTGAAAAGTGACGTTTTATAATCTTTGTTTGGTCTTATTTGAACATTCACGCATAGCACATATCACCATCATGTTTGATTTATTTGTATAACTACTGCGAGTTTTTTAATCAACACAAATATAGGAAATAACCTCAAAATCGACGTAAGTTATGCGACTCGATGATGTGAAGTTAGCGCGGACGGAGAACATTCTTACATACTTAGAAGTGTTGCAATATTATGTGAAGACTTTTCTTATCTCTTTTTCTCTCATGGTAAAAAATATAGGATATAACCTAAATAACCGTTGAGTTATGTCCTGTTATGTCGCATAACAAAACGTAGTGGGCGGAGTCGCCGGAGATGCAGGAGACGGAAAACACGCTTACATACCGAATGGTGGTGCTATATTATATGAGAACTTGTCTTGTCTCTTTCTCTCTCACGGTTTACGACTTAAAAACCCGGAGAATGTGATTTATCGAAAATTTGTATTGGTCGAGTAAAAATATTTAGCTCTCTCTCCATATATCGCGGTGGCAGTTCAATACTATATAATAAGCCAAAAAAATATACGGTGGTAGTTCAATACTATATAATAAGCCAAAAAAATATACGGTGGTAGTTCAATACTATATAATAAGCCAAAAAAATATACGGTGGTAGTTCAATACTATATAATAAGCCAAAAAAAAATATACGGTGGTAGTTCAATACTAAATAATAAGCCAAAAAATATACGGTGGTAGTTCAATACTATATAATAAGCCAAAAAAATATACGGTGGTAGTTCAATACTATATAATAAGCCAAAAAAATATACGGTGGTAGTTCAATACTATATAATAAGCCAAAAAAATATACGGTGGTAGTTCAATACTATATAATAAGCCAAAAAAAATTTTTTTTGACTTATGGGTGTCTTTTGATTCCTTATGTTATAAGGAATCAGAAAACACTAATAGCTCAAAAAATTTTTTTTTTACCTTGTTACAGTATTGAACTAGCAGAGCGATATATTCTTACTCCAAGTGCACATAATACGTCGGCGTAGTACAACCACTATGTCTGGAGTGCATGTGCATAGAAATTGCATCGATGTGTGAATGTGACAGTTTGACGCCTTGAGGACTTCCCGCGGGTGAATTAAACTTAAATTCCCATTTTTATTTTGTGCATTACTAGAATTGCTTTAGTTTCTTTGAGATATTACATTTAATCTATAACCGACAGTTTGAGCATCTTGGAAGATGTAACAGAGGCAAAGAAAGACGCCACACTCGTGGCTTTAAAATCTACGTGACTGGTACGAGTGCAATTCCGCAGAGTTCATCCAGGGTGGCACCCTGCAGGGTTAAGATTTACCTGATGATAGTCAACCTCCGATTAGATATGTTTTTGTTACACGGAGAACTTTTTGTGAGACAATTTTAAATGGATCAAACTTTTATAATAACTTGTTTCTTTTGCACTCCAATAATATGCTGAATAGCTAACAATCTGTTACATTTCTGTGATTTTCCACAGTGAACAAACATATTGTTTTTAGATTAACAGATTGTTCTCCTGAGAAATTACATTTTTACCCTTATTTTTTGCCCCAAGACCACAGATCTGGGGCCCTAGCGCGAACCATCGATATAGATTTGGTCGGTAATTTGGAATCGTTTCCGAGCCCGACTGCAGATCGCCAACGAACAAACGACAACTCACGTTGACTATACATACTTAATTTAGTCGATGTGAACTGTCAAAATGGCATAACAATAATTAATAATGAACTCGTTTATTTTACTATTATGTGATGGCTTGTTTCCTACATATAATTATCTAGGATGGTATGTCATCAATTTTATATTGAGGTGTATTTCCAGCCTTGTCACCTGTCGCTCTAAGAATTTGCCCTATTATTTTACACACATTTTTGATTACCTTTTTTTTTTTTTTTACCGCCATAATATTGGGAAAGTGTTGCTTGTGCTATAATCAAGGACTTATCTAGTAGAGAATTTAAACCCACTACGCCTGGGTGGGATTTTTACTTTGTATATCTACCGCATAATGTATTGCTTTATTCTCGAAGTAACAATATTTGGAGAAAGAGCTTATTCTTTTTAACCAACCTATACAAATTTGGGATAAATCACTTTCTCCGGGTTTTTACGTCGTACACATGAGAAAGAAAGAGACAGCAAAATTTCCCAAATTATCACACCGCTATTAAGTATTGTTAGAATGTTCTTCGTGTCCCGCCTCTCCGTTGACTCCGCCCACACGTTTTGATTTAGCGAAATACATGAACATAACCCAACGGTTTATTAGGTTTCATACTATATTTTTGTTTATAGCTGCGCTCTCTCTTGTATATTATTGCTCTGAGGCTTTATTATATTTATTTATAATGTAGCAGTTTAATAGGAATGAGTTCATGAACGTATAATAATAATACAAATAAGATTATTTTTTTAAACAAAAACAGCGCTATTCAAAATGATTCCATTATCGTTGTTGATAAATTGAAAACAAAGTCGTGTATACCGTATAGTCTAGTACATAATTGATTTTTAATGCGTATTTATTAGTAAATAATATCAGTACTTTTTTTAATGGGGAGCTTTAGTGAAAAATAATAAATAATATCTATTGTAAGTGTTATTGTATATTATGGTTATTCGAATAATCAATAAATAGATCTAAACGCCCCCGACATCATTTTATACAGCGCCATTGCGGAGCAATCTGGAAAGTTTGAAATTTATTGTGACGTCATTTGTATCAGAATCGTATAGAGCTCTTAACACTTCAATAGGTCACGTTTTCACGTTAATTTTTTACTACGAAAACGTGCTTTCTATACCTAATTCTATTATCTTGTTTATTCTCGTCCAAATTTAGACCATTCTTATCATTTTAATTTTTTACGTAAATCTGAACCTTTTCATAGAATTTCAGTCATTGATACCAGATGAGAACAGAAACTATAAAAGTTAGTGCAAAATTTTACTAAGTAATTATAAAATATTGGAATAAAATATATGGTGTCTTTTCTTATGCTGTGATATTTCAAAGCTTTCATAGTTCACGCTGGAAATGACGTTGAAAGCTGGAAAAACCTATGCAAATCGCATGATGCCAGAGTTCACCATTTGAGAATTCTTTTTACCAATAAAATTATTAACATGCGAGAAAATAACCCAATGTTTATTATTTTTAATTTGGACATCCTATGTATCTCCCTACCCGTCCGATCGATCTCATCGTTCATTGCCAATCAAAATACCGTCCGGGATAATTCCATCTCTTCGTAAAAAAAAAATAATAATATTTCGAAATTACACCCCCGCCCGGTGTGGGAAAGAACCCCCGCTGCTCGGCATCCCCGCCCCATCGCCCCTGCCCGGCACGTCCGCCCAGCTCTCCGCCCGTCCGGTCCCCGGGCGACGGGTGCCGGGGCGGTGGGCGCCGAGGGCGGGGATGGCGCGGATGTATGTGTGTTGTTTCAATGTCACGGGGCGGGCGGCCCGGACGGGGCGAGGGGGGGAGAGGGGGGCGGTCGATAAAGGGCGCAGTGGGGTGGCACGTACGCAGTAGCTCTGGGAAGGGGCGGAAGGCATAATATCCACTCCAGCCAGCTATGCTCAAACTTTGGAAGTTGCACCGACCAAACAATCAGACTCAATAGTACACAACTGTAGTCCCGCTGCTGATAGGTAAGTTTTCAGCTGTGTTTTATTTAAAAAAATACCACACAAGAGTCCCAACCGTCTTGAGCCAGTGAGAATATGGTAGCCCCTTTTGGGGTATGTTTTGAGGATGAAGGTAGTGAAGAGGGGAATAAGATGGGGAAGAAGAAGGGTGGGAAGTACCTGGCTATTCAGATCTGGTCACCAATATATAACAAGAGTATCTACCACTCTGGAACGTGCCGCAAATATACTTTTTTTATTACTTTATTTGAATTAAATGTTTATGACGCATATTAATTAAATAAAAGATGCTGGCGCTTGTCGGGTTTGAACCTGCGACCTTTGGATTCGTAGTCGAGCGTCTTACCACTCGACCATGGAGGCCGTCGGTGCATCTTTATAATTCACAAGCGCGCCCCATGTTGTATTTGCCCCATGAAAATTTTTTGACTGTGTACAGAAACTGGGGATTCGTTTTATAAATTTAAGATTTAGATGTTTAGTCGCCAAGTTGTTCTTCCGATATGAAATCTCCATGGAATGCGCTCTAACTAGCTTTCGTGTTCTTTCCGGCATATCAATGCACAGTTGGCAGACACGCCGAACGCGTGGCCAACATTTGTAGGTTGGCTGTGGAACTCGGAGTAACGTTATGACGAGGTATAGCTAATGTCTTTACCCAACCTATACAAATTTGCGATAAATCACTTTCTCCGGGTTCTTACGTCGTGTTCCATGAGAGAGAAAGAGACAAGAAAAGTCGTCACATAATTTTGCAACACTTCTAGTTATGTAAGAATGTTCTCCGTCCGCGCTAACTTCACATCATCGAGTCGCGTAACTTACGCCAACGGATTTTGAGGTTATTTCCTATATTTGTGTTGATTAAAAAACTTGCAGTGGTTATACAAATAAATCAAACATGATGGTGATATGTGCTATGCGTGAATGTTCAAATGAGACCAAACGAAGATTATAAAACATCACTTTTCAGAGGTATTTCAACAGTTTTAAATATTTTCTACCGAACTTTAGAATTTTCACATTTTCAATGATATAAAGACATAAAATTAACAAAAAGCTTCCATCATTTTTTAGGCAAACTTTCTGATATTAGCGTTTGTATGATATTTTGACTTTATATTTTTAATGGTGTATTGATATTGTTTTGTTCAATGTGTTCAAATATGTTTATTAAAAATGTCCGAATCCCATATGGGCGGTAACTAATAGGCTATCCAACATCTTTTAATATATCTTTGTCTCTTTCTATAGAGTCAGTATAAAGTCAACAATCCTGACTACACTGTTTCTCAAAGGTACCTCTCCGTGATTTAATAAAACAAATTTGTAACTTTATTCCACTTTTATTATTTTGACTGGACCGGTTTCAGCCTATGACCTCTCCGTGTTCTCCAAGCTGTGCAATGACTTGCCAACTTGTGTATTATTCCTCAGACCGAGGTTAACTCCTAAATTACCAATAACATTATGACTTAGGGTAGATGTTGAGGGAAATATTAGGGTCTCCTGTGTGGAGGTGATATATATTATAATGTATGAAAACTATTTCTTGATATCTTTCATACCGTCGACTTCGGTCCAATGTTCTTTAATACTGATTCTCTCATTTACACCCTTGTGACCTTACTCTTCTCCTCTGGAGCCCGATGGAGGGACCTCTCACTTGTTGCTTCGTAACAGTGTCTTAGATAATATGTTATTATTATTATTATTATACCACTTCTCCTTCGTCTTCCTTTCTTGATTGTTTTCAAGAGCTTTCTCACGAAATTCACTTTGGTTTGTGTACATATGTTTACCGAAATCAAAGCGCCTTTTCCTTGTTTTTTTTTTAACACGAATTGGTGCGGGAGCAATAACAACCTTCGCCGTGCCTGAATTTTTGTGTGTTTGTTTATTGGAATTTAAAAAAAAATGATTTAAAGAGTTTTCGATGCCGTCGACCAACGCTAGGGGTAAATAATATATTCCCTAAATATACACAATATATCTAGATATGGTAGGACCCACGCTTTCTGATATTCTTGTCGCTATGAACATTATGATAGCCATCCTAATATTTATTTAAGAATAGTTTTCTGGTCATTGTTGGAAGGTTGGGAGTGAAAAAATTCAAAAGTCATTCCACAGCCGACCTGTTAAGCACTAGAACGACTCGTAAAAACGACTCGCTCACATGCGGATAATGTCAACCGAATTCAAATGTTTAGTATGGCGTGATACTACTTCATAACTTTTTTTTTTTTTACAATAACTCCACACAGGAGGGCTTGAGGGAAATAATTTACCTCAGGGCCTATGTCATCTTTGGGGATGCTGTGTGGAGGGTTTTTTTGGGGAAACGAAGGAGTGAACTTGGGTCTTGAAGAGACCCATGTTGAAGGAGGGAGGAAACCCAGAGGCCATCCCGCTGTTTCCGCCATACAAATCTGTTTTGGCACACACTCCTTGCTTCATTCACATTCATGCATCGTCTCATACATACTCTTCCGTTATTCTGACTCTTTACATGGCCCGACTCGAGTATTTTATTTACTTGATCGTGCCATGTTTTCATCGGGCGCTCCGACTTCTTCTACGATTCACTTTCGCGTCATAGATTCTTTTCGCACTCCTTTCTTCGTTCATTCGCTCTACATGCCCAAACCATCTAAGCGTCCCTTTCTTGATCTTATTCATAACACTTACATCAGCCTTGCATCATTTCCGAATATCCGCATTTTTAACACGGTCATACATGGTTTTACCGCACATGCGCCTCAGAAATCGCATTTCCACAGCAGTTACTACTTCATAAGTTGAACAAACACAATATCTCCATCTGTTGCCCATGTTACCAAGTCTTAGTTGAGAGTATATTTTTAAAAATTATTTCAATTATGGCAGTTTATTTAAACAGCTTTGTTGTTAAAAAAACCGTAGATAAATTCCTAAATAAGGCTGACTATGATAATATAATTATGTTAATCTTGGGAAGCGTTAAATAAAAATAATCCCTCGAGGATTTGAGGTATTATCGCTAATCGCAAACATTTGATCACGTATGACATTAGAAAAATCCACAATAAATTGGAGACATGACATTCACATTTGTTCCCCGCAACGTGGCCAATGCTACCAACACATCGACCGCTGAGCCGGCTCAAACTGGTCGCATTAAGTGTACCGCAAACGTGCCTTACTTTGCACCTCCAGGGGTAACTCTGTCCCATTTTGAAAAGGTTTCTATTAACCTGCAGGCTGACGGAGTGGAGGCGTAAAGCTGGATTCACACCAACGTCCGGATCCGCTCAGTGACGATATTGTTCCGCAAGAGAACTTATTGATATGGTATGGTTCTGCCCACCCTTGTGATATTTAACTACTTAGTTAAATAGTTAATTTGAAGTGTAAAAATACTTACATCGCAGTTTTTTTTAATTAAAAACCATTTTTTTATCACTAAATAATATTTTTATTAATTAATAATTAATAAAAATATTATGTAGTGGTAAAAAAATGATTTTCAATAAAAAAAAAATCTGCAATGTAAGTATTTTTACACTTCAAAATAACTATTTAACTAACTAAGTAGTTAAATATCACAAGGATGGGCAGAAGGATATACTGCCACACAACTTTGTCTTGGCACATACTCCTTGATTGATATTCATACCATATCAAAAAGCTCTCTTGCGGAATAATATCGTCACTGAGCGGATCCGGACGTTGGTGTGAATCCAGCTTTAGTCTTGGTAGCTGGATGCTGTGGAGGCAAACACCTCAGTTTTAGGCATTAGGAACTGGAGGGAAACAGCAGGGAGTCAAGACACTCCAAGGATTGTAGCGACGATGATACATGGGCATTGTACAATTTATTACTGAATCTTGTGGAACCTTTCTTCACTAGAAACAGATTATCCCGCAAATTTCAAAAAATTGTATTCTCGGTAGCCGACCGACTTGGTCCGAATGATAAAGTTCTGTATTTCGCACAACTGTGAAAAATTGACATTCACATAATCACTTTGTAAAATGTTATGACGTGTGCTTTAATAACATCATATTTCTCGAGAAATACCAAAATAAAACACCGTTTTGTAATGAGACGAAGTTTTTTTTTCTTTTCTTTATTAACGGACCATTGTCTAATCACAAAAAATAAATAAAACGAAATGAGAAAAAAGAGCACATACATAATATTTGAATGAAGCAATGACAAAAATATATATTTGATAGAACATTTTAGTCAAAGTCTTAACGAGGTATTGATAGAGTCGATGTTAGACATAAAAAAATGTATTATCGTACCATAAATTTCAAGATCATGGCTAGAGTTAACAAGTCTCGACATTCTGGACAGTGGAGAATGATACCCATAATTAGTAAAATGATGATTGAGGAACAGCAATTCTTTGTTTCTGAGTCTACGGCAAGGAATGTTGACCTTGATGAGTTGCAACAAAGAAGGTGGGTCAATAATACAATTAATAATTTCGAAAATGTAAATTAAATCAAAGTCTTTCATACGCTCTCCTAATGAAGATTTTTTAAATGTGTGTTCAATTATCATATTATGAATAATAGCTTCTTTCTCCCTCTAATCTCCAGTTATAGAGATGGGCATGGTCATCTTACCACATAAGAGGCAGAATATGACGGTTTTAAGGTATCTGTAGACCTTGTTCGCTGGTAATCTACAATTCATTAATACATTCTTTTAAACAAAACCTTCTTTTGTAATGCGACAATGTTACTCCGCAGGGGGCAAAGTGAAACACTTTTACGATAGACCTTATTCGCTGGGATTGGACAAGCCCGCGCTGCGTGACTAGGCCCGAAACGGAACGGACTATGGCGAATTGCATCAACGAAATGACGTTGCATTACCAACTGAATTTACATCTCGGACGTATTGTGAAAGCGTACAATACGCATTCTCGTTCAGTAAACTCGTTGCGAATATTTGAATAGAATATATTGGTTATGCGATGCTGGTACGACGAATGCTTCCCAAGACTAACTGCTAACTGCATAACTTATTCATTAAAATATAATATACTAGTTTTACTACCCGGCCTCGTATGAGATTCCAAATGCAATTCAATTTGAGTTTGAATTTTCGCGGGCTATGTACATTCGATTATCGATTTTTTGTTGTTGTTATGTTGGTACACATACGTTTATCATATGTTAGCATTATCAGCCATTTTGGATTAGCGGTTTGTTTTTGACAACTGGAAAGGTTAGTCACGTTTTTGTGTGTTCTTCGATTTTTTACTTTTGAAAAAAATGAATCAAAGAATTAAATACATGATTTGTTTTTCCACAACTCCAGGACGCTCATCGTCATTAACATTTTCTCGGCCTTCTGTAAAGCGCTTGTACCACTTATAAACACTTTTTTGCGACAAAGTAGACTCGCCGAATGCCACAGTCAACATTTTAAGTGCGTTGGAGCACTTTATTCCTTTTTTAACGCAAAATTTAATACATATTCAAAATTCACCTTTTCTTTTGAACATGCCATGTATGTCTACTCAAGCTACGGATTATCCTGTCCCGAGACGAAAAGGTAACGCTCGATTCAATTTGTATTTTAAATCAAATTGACTGTACCCGGTACACGGTACACCCGTACGCTCTTCTCCACGTTTCAATTTTCGTCTTCAAATTAGACGTAGTTATGCAGAAAGCATCCAACCCCAAAAATATGAAACCGAGAAAAAGAAGTTGAAAATATGACGATACAAAAGCATTAATATGCGGAATCGGTATTTGTAAAGTGAATACCAGTGTTTTTTTCATTTTATTAATGAGAATTATTAAAAATAGAGAATTTATAATCTTTCAATAGTATTTCCTTTGTTATTCTAAATTTTAATGTTTTTCAACATCACTTCATAACTTCACTGTTAGCCAAAATAGTTCGTCTGACATTTTTAAATGTCTGTAAATATTAATGTTTTTAATGTTAGCACTTAGAGTATACTAGAGGTAGCCCAAGCCAAGGCAGTGAAGTCAGCTTTGGACTTGTTTTTAATGATTTCAACATGACTCGGCGCAAATGGGCGTGGCTAAGACTAAGGCTACGGTATTTATACATCCATTCATATCACATACCGACATAATGTTTTTGTGTATTCGTATAGCCACTTTTTCACAGTATTTTTATCAACAAAAATATAGCATCTAACCTAAAAAACCGTTAAGTTGTGTCAAGTTTAGTGGCAAAATAAAAAATGTGGGCGTAGTCCCGCCGTTAACCAGCGAAGATAGCCAGCTTAAGATCATTGCGACAGTATATAGAAGCAGTCCAAGAAATTTGTTGTCTCTTTCTCTCTCATGGTGTACGATGTAAAAACTCGGAAAAAGTGATTTATTACAATTTCGGATGGATTGGGTAAAACAAATTAGCTATCCCTCCATATATTGTTACTTCAAGGTTAGCATCTATTTCACTGTTAGTTACAAGCTATAAGTCCTTATTGTAAGTCACTGGTTGAAAATATTAGGTGTAAGCCATTAGTAATAAATCTTAACTGTAAGTTATTAGTTATAAGCTTAAGTGATAAATTATAGGTTAGATAAATTAATTTGTAAAGCGCCCCTGAGGTGATTTTCCCACAAAAACGGCGCTATAAAAGTTATCCATTTATTATTATCAATTTAATTAATTTTTTTAAGTCAAATATCTGCAACGTGGGATGGTAAAAAAAAATAATTACCAAAAATCTATTGCATTTGGAACTTGCATGTTTTCAGCAGATAGAAATCTAGTATTTCTCAATAGGAAAACACGTAAAACGCATTTTTTTAAATTGTGGGTTGGACGCCTTTCGCATAACTACGTCCAATTTGCTCACAAAGAAAACGTTTGATACAAAGCAGTCAAATAAACAGAATTTCCGCCTTATACTTTAGATTTGCTGATTTGATATATTATATTAAATGGTTCGGATAGGATTTTTCAAAGGCCATGCCAGATGAACGTCCTACATTTAGGTTTGTTTTTCTCTTTGTGATGGAATCAGTTGAAGCGAGTCATTTCTCATCATGACTGGAATTTTTAACAACGTCAACCGGTTCTCCGTAACTGTAGCTTACTTATAATAATAATTGATTGATCAACTTGTTCAACAAGAAAGTGCCTGAGGCGGACATGCCAGACAATCAGTCTTCTAGAAAATGCTTCTACTTCTTGGAGTATTTTATTGTTTCTCCCCGATTCCTATTCTTAAGGATGCAGTGTATGTCTCCCAGCACTCCTTCGTCCTGTAGGCTGTCTTCATCGCCCATTGCCATATGTCTTGCGGAGGGAATAAATCCTGTTATTGACTACCTAATCCGCCAAACACCGTTTTTTTGTATGCACTACGAAGGCTATTGACTAGTTAAACCGTCTTTTAATACATACTTGCTGCTAGCTGTAATGAAAGGTGATTTTATATTTACATTTTAAAAAATATTTACAAAATAAACGAAATCATACACAAACGCATTCATTCGATTTTCCACTATTTCACACTAGAATAGAAAAAAAACCCGCTGTCTAGGGTATGATTTGAACCCGCGTCTTTCTGATCAGGAAGCGCGCGTCATTCCGAGCGCCACCGCCCCCAAGCCATTCAAGCAAATAAAATGTCAAATCGTACGATTTCAACCGCCATTTTTCGTATCCATTGGAAATCGTCAAATTAGCCATTGCTTATATGGACGCGGCTTGAAAATGACAACATATCGTTATATACGTACGAAATGCACCGTTAGCAAATCGAGACCAAATTAAAATGATACGAAAAACATTGTCGTAAAGACGTATTGCATACGGGAATATACGGAGTTCGTTAAATCTTCGTAATGCACGGATTGTGATATACTCGTATGTACGATATACGCGGTTTTCAAAAGAGCGGTAATATGAAATGGAGTCCAAAAGACTCCAAAATATATGTACCTTACAAAAAAGTGTATACTCTTAAAACATGATTTTTGGCTAATTGTGTTAGTGTCACTTCATTGTATGACTAAAAATTCGTGAATATTCACAATGATCTTGTTTCTAAACCTACCGTAAGTAGTGGAAGTCAAAAGGATGCGAAGTGGAAGGTTGCCAAAAGTGTAGCGGGATATATATATATATGTATCCAGTTCAAGCTTTGATGGATGGTATTCAAATCAATTAACGGAATGGCTCCGGCTTATTTATCGGAATTGTGTATTCCTGAAGTTTCCAATTCGCGACAGTCAACCCTTAGATCGGCAATGTCATCGGCTATCGGAAAGTTGAAGGAACCAAAGCGCACACCAGACACTAAGTTCGGAGAGCGCGCTGCAGGAGTGTCAGGTCCTAAAGCCTGGGATGGACAACCACTTGATCTGAGAATAATAAAAGACTCGACAGAGTTCAGAGCCAAACTCAAAACCCATTTTTTCAGAAAATCATATCCATAATCAAGATGTAACAAGCCAAATTAAATTTCTGTTCAAACCAAGAAAACTTTTCAGACTCTAATTCCTTAAATTCATTAGAAGATTTTCATCATTATCTGTTCCTCACTACGAAAAATTAAAAAAAAACTTGATATACTATATTTTAAATTTGCTCTTATGCACTAAAAAATAATATATATATATATATATATATATATATATATATATATATATATATATATATATATATATATATATATATATATATATATATATATATATGTAAAAAATCAGCTATATTTTAACTTATTATGATATAGTGATTGTGTCCTGCCAGGTAAGCATGTTGCTATATATTTATATAAACTAGGAATTAATATTAACTATAAATTAAGATTTGTACAGCGCCCTTGCGGTGATTTTTCACAAAAACGACGCTGTACAAATTATCCAAATATTAGTATTACTATTATGTAGGTATACTGTTATAAATCTTGGATAGAAATAACATAACAGAAATGTCGGATTCTAACACGGAAAAGTTATATTAAAACTTACTTAACATTTACTTACTACTTTCTATACTTAGAAAATGCCCTAAAAAGTGTGCATTCTTATTTCCATTCTCAAACAATCTCCCTTATTAATTTTATGACTGGCTTTCTACGGTTTTACAGTTTGGTTTTAAGTCTGCTGATAATATAATATTGAGCATGGCTTTCATACTTTCAAACAATCCTTCCTTTCTGCGCTTTCAACATTATTCCTGTGTCTACTATTGATTGTATTGCTTTTATGAGTAATGATGATGAGCAATAACAATGTTAAGGTACTTATTCGGCACATAAATCGTCTGTTATTCCATAAACTAATAATTTGTTTTCTCTTTTTGCAGGTAAGAAAATTTACGATCGCAATGGTTTCTTCGAAAGGAGCTTCACGTCCCTAAAGCGGTAATACATTTTTAGTACCCACATAAAAAAACTGTAATGGTTGCATTAAAGAATTTAAGTTTTCGCGCATGTCAAAAGTGCGGAGAACTATATTATAATTATATCTATTGAATAACCGTTTTCTTTGTCTCCCAAGTTTGTACACTCAATTCAGTTTTGTCATCCTGACGATGCGCTCATATTTTTCGATCACTGTTTTGTATAATATGGTACAACCCGTCTCGAAGATGCCCCGAGCATCTTGTGGGAGGCAGTCAACCGGACACGGGACACGGGGCACGGGCCCAATATGCTGCCCGCTATTCAATGTTCAACATAGCGGCAACGGTAATCTGGCCCATCAAAGCAGTAAAGGATATGGAATTACTTCGATGCCTAGATATACAACCCAAGACAGGGGGGTCATGCAGCTAACGTGTTTAATTGTCCTCGTCAACGAGATTATAGTACAGTTCGTGGTTGAAGAGTGAAACTACTTTTCTACAATACACGTCCAATCAAATAAACACTTTCCATAATTTTGTTTCGCTTTCATTACAACAAGTGGTGTCATTGAACCCGATCAATTGGAAAAAAAGATTTACAACACCTACATTCTTAGAGTTTCCTGCATTCACCCTTCTTTCAATGTCCTCATCAGCCTTTCTGTATCTCGTAAAAATTCTTCCCAGATACACAAACTCACCATTATAAGGAATGAAATCTTATAAGATATCGCTGCCGGAAACCATCAAAATTATATCAATCAATAAATTCCAAATAGCCTGTAAGAACTATTTAAAATGCATATAAATTAAAATAATAAGTAGTATTTAAGTTAAAATATTAAAGTCAAAAATAAAATGAAATAATTAGATACTTTGTAAACTTTGATGTACAAGTAACTAATATAAAATAAATAAAACCAAACTAAAACCCACTTGTTCCAAGAATTTATCGTTCACAACTATATTGAACAGCGTTTTCGTAGTCTCTCTTTCAAATATCATGGACTTTGGATTTACTTACATTCATCATTAAATCATTCTGCATACATACTTGGTTCATCCTAGACACGAGAGACTGAAGATCCTCTGTCAGATATAAACATAGCATCATTAGCATACAACAGGCAACATACTTACGGGATGTTTATTTTGTCCCTTTCAATTCTTGAATAAAATTATTCATGTACAGATTGAGTAACCCTTGTCCACCGTCAACTCTCAAACTTCTCTCGAGAGAGTTTCCCGCATTCACCCTTCTTATCAGCCTTATAGTGGCCCTGTTTGAACTCCCATTATTTGACATAATCTGAACGTTAATTTATCGGAGGGAGATACAATCATAACAAACGCGATGCGGGACCAAAATAAATATTGCAAAGTGGGCCACGAAATTTCTCAAAACGAGATTACGATTACGTTCGCTTTTTCCAACCCATATTGTATTATATCGAGTGTTGTGGTTGGATTGCTTCTGGCAATCGGCTTGTCTGGGTATTCGTTTGATCCAGATACGGTGTATGTACAATGTAGTACCAGTTTGTTTTATAAGGGCTGTGTCTCAGACTTAGATAAAATTTTATGGGTAGATAGATCATGTTGTTTTTTTTTCAATTCGGTATTTTTGAAAGTTTGATTTTGGCAGAACGCTTAATTTTTTTGGGAAATGGTTCGATCTGTTCCTGTTAACTTGAAATCTATAAAAAAAACATTTAATTTCCGGAAATAATTCATCTATTTAATTTATTATTTATTTACGTCCATTAAAGGCTTTTACACAAATATTTTTTTTTAAAACTATAAACTCATAAGCAATGCAAAAAATATTGTAAAATAAAATAACAAATAATATTAAATAATTGGTACAAAAATATTGTAAATGAAAATAACAAATAATGTTGAATATATAACAGGTTTAAAAATATTATAAAATAATAGTAATACAATTAAAATAACTTTTTTTTTTTAAATTCATTCATCAAACTATAATAGGTACGTAAAAGTCATCGAATAACATAAATAATTTTTAATGACAGTTGAAGAGAGATGTTTCGTGTGTGAATTGTATTTTTTGTTATCTGACTTTTTTCGGCTACTTCTCGTGTATTTATGCATACGTATTGCTCAGTTGTTCTTAATTATAATTATCAATAGATTGTCATGATTCAAAGATACAATAAATTAGAAAACACATCTTTATCTAATGAAAATGAAACAATAACTTTGTACAAGACCACAGATTTTATTTTATTTTTTATGACCGACCGGTTTCGCTTAGCCTAAGCATCATCAGGGTAGAAAATTAAAGTAAACAAAAATACATAGTGTGTGGTTATATATACTCAGACATACAGAGGGTATAGAAATTAGAGAGTAACATAAAATAAAATAAGAGAACGGTAAGAAAACAAAAGAATAACATTTACATATTCGTAAAAAGCATTTACTTTGTGGCTTGCCATATTTATTTCAAAAACATTTAAATTATAAAAAAGGAACAATTAGAAAGAGACAGATAATATAAAATGAAAAAGGCAAAACGTCAACTGGGAACGTGATAAAAGAATAATGAGAAATTTTATGAGTTTACGGGAAATAATAACGGACTACTGGACAAATTTAACTGATATTTAAGAATATGACTATTGATTTGAATGGCTTTCTTTATTTATATTGCTTCTAAATTATTTAATCTGTTGCCATGACCATTTTTATGGAGAATATGAGCACCGGTGCTTTTATCATTATTTTACATCCTTATCTTTTTGGTACCTTTTGTGTTTGAATTTAGTAATGTCAATTAAATAAAATAAAACAATATATATACTCGTTTTATCGCATTTTACGTTGAGTTCGAAGAACTTACACGTAAATCAAAGAACATAAACATGAAAATATTAATAATGTATTAATATATTGACAATTATGAAAAAAATACAGTATCCAATATATCTTTTAATGCTTTATTCTATTGATAATTATTTATAATTCGCCCCTTGTACGTTTTGTCGTCACCCTTGTGGCCCATTGTGATTTTAGTATTATACCCATGATTTGGGTAATTACAATAATTTGAACATTCCGAGGTTTCGGTCCGGCTGTGATGCAACTATTGTTTATTTCTTTAATGTTAATTCTATTATGTTATAATTATGCGGAATGTATTTCCAGATCGCTGATGCATGTGATGCAACAATGGCCGCTGCTATTGTTGTAATTTCAACGGCTCGTTTGCCAGGGGATATGCGACCAGCCAAAATATACATTTATTTATAATATCAAATGAGTTCGGTTCCATTTGTCGTGAAAAGTAAGACTGAGATACGAATCCGGTTCAGAAACTAATAGACACCACAATGATTAAAGAATATTAAATACTAAAATTGGAATCACGTAAAAATAAAATAAAGTATAATAATTTATTTTTTAGGTTTTTTACTTTTATTTAAACAATAATTATTATTATTTTAATTTTTAAAAAACAGTTTTTAGTTAAAAGCTCTGCGATGTAATTATTTTTACGCGTGACAGCTGTTTCGCCTTCTGAGGGCATTATCAAACTGTGGAGAAGCCACATACAGACGGACTATTTATATCATGTTTAATGTTATTATTATTTTTATTTTTAACTACCAATGTCCCCATTAGGTTTTTCTGATAAATTGTAATTATTGTTGATGTCATTAACATGGGGAGTTTCCCTACCTAAGGGTATACTATTGTTTGACAAAAGGTCATTAAGGAGGGGCATTGGTGTTTCCTAATTCGTTTTAAGAAACGGGGTTTTTATTTTTATTAATTTGGGGGATAATTATATCTGAATTATTTTTCTTAATTTTCGGTTTGAACACATCTAGTAGTGGTGAATGGATCATATTCTTTTGTTCATTTATTAACTTAAAGTTTGGATCATTTGAATTTTTATTTATTTCCAAAAACTGTTTTTTAAAAAATTAAAATAATAATAATTATTGTTAAAATAAAAGAAAAAAACCTAAAAATTAAAATGGAGTTCTACAAAATAAACTTTAAAACCATAAATAATAATTTATTTTTTTTTTTTTTTTTATTATTTAATATAAGTTTTTTTTACAATAAGACATAAGATAATTGCTACAAATTTTTGCACAGTGTATTACAAAATACACATATTTACTGTTTCACACCATAAACAACAAGGTTCTTGTGGTTGGTGAGCGAATTTCACTCAAATAATAAAATAGTGTTTAGTTTTTACAATACAGCAGAGAAAATAGAGTAAAATTAGTTAAAAGTGATAGTACATAATAGTAACATAGGGTTTGTAGAATAAGAAGAAAAAAATATAAAAACAATAACAATTATTATGGACTTTTAAAGTTGTTTGATGTAATATTGCAATTTAAGCTGAAATTAATCAATATTATCTATAGTTTTTCGATTTATAGAAAGATTGTTAAAGTAAGTTATTCCTAAATAGAGGTAAGTAATTTCAGAATGCTTCGTATTAAATTTTGGGATTTGAATGTTATTTTTGATATATAACAGACATATTAAGTTTTAAGTTATTTAGCTGTATTTTCTTTATATATTTGTATAATTAATTTTTTTTTAATATATGTTATCTATTGTAGGCACATAGAATATTGTAAAAAGGGTTTCAGTAGAAAATGTTGATGGTTTTTTTATGATTACCTTAATTATCAATCTTAGAATTATTTTATGTGAATTTAAAATATTATCATATGTCCCTCCCCAGCCAATTATACCAATTTGTAGTATGGACTGAACTATTGCATAGTACACTCTTTTAAGGTTTTCCAGTCTGAGAATATTTCCGTTTTTAAGTCTTATGAAAAAAAATATTCATTTCGTAATTCGTTTAACAAGTTAATTATAATGTATTTTTGTATGCGGAATAATCTGTCCTGTTCCGAGTCTCTCGATACTGGAAACATCGTCCATTGATGGCGGGCGAGAAGCTAGCCGAGCTTACCAGAGCAGAAGGTTTAGCCTGCGGAACATGGCACATATCTCACGCTAGGATCAATCAAGAATCTACCGTTGAGCGGCACTAGGCATGGCGCAAGGCACTTTCCCTGGCAGAGCGTGAATCAAAGTGAGTTCCCCCGGAGCCGGAGTCGTTCAGCCGACCAACCCAGCCTGTGCTCGTGCTGCTCCCTCCGAGGCAGGCTTCGATGCCCGCTCAGAGCAAGAATATATATGGAGAGAGAGCTACATATTATTATTTTTACCCAACCTATACAAATTTACGATAAATCACTTTCTCCGGTAATTTTTTAATTTCTACTTGAAATCTCCTTTTAGGAAAACGCTGCTCTTCAAAAGTGTCCAAAATGAATCAACAGTTATCTACTTAATAATGAGCAGTGCTATGACACTTTTACTATAAAAATTCCAAACTGCCGAAGCGTTGTCTTTTGAATCCAATAAATACATTTTTACCGCCATTTTATTTTCGCGATAAGCTTGATTTATAATAATAATGATAATGATAATAATCTTTATTCCGAAATGCAGCATTAAGAAAGTCTGCTCTACGGTGCCATTGGTGGCGGGTGGTGGGCGGTGGGTGGTGGGTGACGTTTCTCCCACGAGACCCAATGATAACATCTGTGCAGCATTATAAAATTAATACGTTCCCGTTTAATGCTCTCTAAGTCCGCGGGATGAGGAGAATTCGACAGGGCCGTCGCGAGGGCTACAGATAAATGCCGCCCTCGGTATGAAATAATTTAATCAAATCGTCGCCGGAACGCCATTTAGGGAAGTTTACACCGGAACACTTAAAAGTAATTTTTATTTTACGATAAAATTCATAAGTCTAGGTACGGACCTGGTTGGATTTTGAAAAACAAGTTAACTCAGGTAATTCAATACTCTCACTGAGTTACTTGAAGCGACAAAAAGTTGAAAAAGTCCCAAACTTGCGTCGCTTGAGTCAAATCTTCTCCCAAATGGTAAATATATTTTAGGTGACTCAAGCGCCAAAAAAGTCTTCAGAATCAAACGAGAATCAGAGCACTCGATGCAGAAAAAAAACTGTTCAAAAGTTGCATATTCAACCAATTTTGTATCAAAGTGTCGCTTAAGCCCCTTTGAATTTCTAGCGACGGTATGGTCCTGGTATTATATTCATCCATGATTAAGACAACTGTCGCATTCTTTCAAGATTTTGTAAAATTGTATAAACGTTAAACGCAGGTTAATCGCCTTAATGTGAAAGCGGTACCGATGTTACGAAACGAATTTAATTTAAAAGTAAACGACAATTTCTTCAAACCGCCTTAGCTTGCTTTGTTAATATTGTTCTTCGGTCCTGCATTATTTTCGGATATCCTTATTCGTAATTCGGCCACTCATGATTTTACCACTTGTAAGCGTCAGGGATCTCATTTCTATTGTGTCCAAATAAAATAATTTATAAGATTTAGCTTTTTTGTTTGTATGCCAAAATTAGTTTTAAAATTAATGATAACGAGTAAATCACTTGTGAAGACTGCTTAATCTAGTGACAGCTTAATTGAAGAGGCCACCCCCATGTTGGGCCGCCCGCGTGTGCCGCACGCATTGCCCACGAAGAGGCGGCGGCCCTGCCAGGACGCCGGATTGAGAGCACGTACAATTAAAATTTGAAGTACACATAAATCGGCGGTCCTATTACGAAACTGGCTCAATTATTATCCTCTCGTTTTATTAGATAGTTTTTTTCTGAGCCAATTCGTAAAAATGCTCACAATTAAGTCTTTTAGGAAAAAAAAAATAAAAAAACGTCTCCCTGCATCTTTTCTTCGCCATTTGCGTTTTAATTTGAAATGCTGCGTTTGATTTACTGGTATTTAAATGCAAAGTACTCTGAACTAGCCTCATTGATCTCTTTTGCACCGGTGCACACCCGGGGGACACGCCAAACTCAAGCCTAACCTCAGAGCAACAATACACGAGGGGGGATAGCTTGTGTAGTCAGGATTGTTGATTTTTTCCTGACTCGGGCATGTCGACCTAATGTTTTCTTTATTTTTACAACCACTTTTTCACAGTATTGTTATCAACAAAAATATAGGAAATAATCTCAAAAACCGAATTCCGAAATCGTAGAGGACGGAGTCGCCGTAGATGCGGGAGACGGAAAACATGCTTAAATACTGAAAAGTGGTGCAATATTATGTGTCAACCTATCTTATCTCTTTCTCTCTCACGGTTTTCGACGTAAACACCCGGAGAAAGTGATTTATCGTAAATTTGTATAGGTTGGGTAAAAATATTTAGCTCTCTCCAAATATTATATTCTTGCTCTGAGTGCCTAACATTTATACACGAATAGCTTTGTCCACATATCGCGCGGCGTGCGACACATGAGCTAGACAAGTGCGAACAACCATCGTGCAATAATTGAACTTTGATGGAAAGATCCGGATATATTATTATAGTCACAAATAATTATTACAGAGGATATTGAAAGAAGGGTGAATGCAGGAAACTCCATTAATGGAGGACTGAACGCTGTTGGGGCAAATAAGAAATTGTCCAAAGAAACGAAGCTAGCAGTCCACAATGGAGTGCTTATACCCTGATGTATGGCAGTGAGGCATGGAACTGGCAGAGGAAGGATTAAAGTAGACTGAATGCTGTGTAAATGAGATCTTTCAGACGGATGTGCGGTAAAACCATGTATGACCGTATTACAAATGTGGATATCCGGAAAGAATGCAAGGCTGATATGAGCGTAATGGATAGGATCAAGAAAGGGACGCTTAGATGGTTTGGGCATGTAGAATGATGCGAAAGTGAATGGAAGAAGAAGTCGAGGACGCCCGAGAAAGACATGGCACGATCAAGTACATCAAATACTTGAATCGGGTCATGTGAAGAGTCAGAATAACAGAAGAGTATGTATGAGACGATGTATGAATGTAAATGAAGCAAGAAGTGTGTGCCAAGATAGAGTTGTATGGCGGTCCGTCCCCTCTGCCTACCCCTGCGGGGAAACGGCGTGATGGTTAGTTAGTTAGTTAGTTAGTTAGTTACAAATAATTTCGTACACTTTATTTTGTCCTTTCGACTGCTAAATTATGTATTTGGTAGTTGGGGACTGCCTCCAATACTCGCCGCACGAATCTGAACGAAGATTGACTCGACTCGCAGAATGATTTTGCGACTTGTGTGTTTCCTCCCTCTAACATTATTGGGCTCTTCAAGACCTAGATTCTCTCCCGCCCTTCCTAGAGAAGTTAAACAGCATCCCAAAAGATGATATAAGCCTCGGGGTTTATGCTCAACAGCTCGGTTGTGAAATAATTTGCTGGCTTATGTGTTTCCTCCCTTCCACAAAATTGGCACTTAAAGACTATACAAAACCCTCCACACAGCATCCCCGAAGATGAAAATGGTCCGGAGGGAAATCTCAGACTCAGATATGTGGAGTCAATGCATGAAATAAAATAAGTCGATGCGATAATTTTGAGTCGGTGCCAATGTGGTCGTATGGGGTGAGAACAGCCCAATGCCTCGGGTTCGTCTGTTTGTCTGTTTGTCTGTTCGCCTGTTCGTCTGTTCATCTGTATGCTCAATGCGAAATTAACGAACTGAAATTATACCATTCTGGTTCCTTTGTGGAGATTCCGCTGCGGGCTATCCCATATTCCCAAAGTACCGGCGGGTAAAAATAAAACAATGGTGTCGGGAGGAAAATGGAAATTACAAGAATTAAAATACATCTCCGCAGCGAGGGAGGTTTGGCGGGTTTGTCAGCGCGGGATGAACGCCGCTCGTTTTGTATTCCAATTTTAAATAATATCTCTGAGCGTTTTAAAAAAATGTTCTGGATTAAATTCATTAAATTCTTCTCCAAATGTTTATTTTGCCTCTTAAAACATTGATACAGAAACGAAAGGAGATGTCGTGGACGGCCCAAAAGGACATGGACCGATCAATTTAATGAAATACTTGTCATTCATATCAAGAGTATGTGTGAAATGATGTATAAATGTGATTAAAGCAAGCAGTGTTTGCTAAGACAAAGTTGTGTGGTGTACAATCATCTCTGCCTACTTCTACTTTTTTAAAACATGAGTATCGCACAAGAGTTCCGGAGCTAGTGAGACTATAACATTCCCATAAGAGTATGTTGTGAGGTTGAAGGTAGTGGAGGAGGAGATGTAATGAGGAAGGTATCGAAGGACCTGACTGTTCAGATATTGTCATCAAACACGGCTAAAGCCGTTTCAAGCAACGTTTCAATTCTGAATGTCTTTCACCAGGGCGATACTGAGAGTATCTTCCACTCAGATGGTTAGTTAGTTAGTTAGAAGTGATTGGATGTCGAAAAATGATTGCGCGTGAAAGCATTTTACTGAAATTCGTCTCTTGGGATAGGAAATCTACTTTATATTCTAAAATAATTGTATTAATACAATAAATTATTATCAAAAGAAAATCATGTTGCACTCTTATATTTGTACTAACATAATAATAGATGTCGTGTTGGTAAAAATATAATAGAATATTATTTATTCATTGAAGAAATACGTGTAGTAGGTGTGTAATAATAATTCCAGTATTTTTTGCAAAATGTGAACTTAATTTATTGAAATTACTTTCAGCCCTATTATAAAACAGAAAAGAAACAGTTTTCAATGAACTCGGATTTTCATTACAATGATAAAATAAAATCTACGTACAAATTAAATTTAAAAAAAAATGTTATTTAAGGGATTGAATATTTTTGTCTACATGAACATTTTTTATGTACCGTTTGAACCTTTTACTAATTACTTTCGTTTTTACTGTAATACCTATTTATTTATTTTTACAAACATTTTGAACCTTTTTGAACTATTCTAAAATAATTTTTTGATTACACTAAAATCATACTGTCACTTCTAATCAAGATGAAAATGGATTGGCACACAATTTATATGACGACAATGACCATTGCACCGGTATTGATCTACGGTTCAAAAGCCGTTGCTCCTACCAAAACCCACAGATCAAGATTACAAAGATACGAGCGATTCATCTTGAAAAAATGTTGGAAGAGTCAAGGAACGCGCCTGAGCAAAAAATATGCCCAACAAAAGAAAGACTCCGCTGACAGCAGCTTTGAACTATTCTGCGGGTAAGCGCAAAATAGGTCGACCTATCTTTACGTGGAATGACTCTTTGCAACGTGACATGAGCAGAGAGGCGTGTACTCTATAAAGGCACATGCCTATTCTGCAGTGTTGATATGTGTAGTATTGGATTAAATAATATAAAATTATTGCAAAAAATAATCCTTCACTTTCAAAAATACGCGCGAAAATTATCTAATCGCACCACCGCAAGCGCCCCAACGACCTTTCTATTATAACGTGTCAAAAGCAGTAACTACATATGATCAAATGCCGCCAACATCAGAGTAGATTTTCCTAAGTTCACTAGACTACACAAAATACGTATGCTGTGAGCTGTTGCCCGTTCAAGTAGCTCGTTTGTGTTGGTTTTTTTGTTAGTGTCTAAGGCAGTGCTTTCACATAAGAAATCCAATAGCAATCAGTTATATTTATTGAGTGGAAGAGGATGAAGAAAAGAAAAGAAAAGAAAAGAAAAAAGAAAAGAAAAGAAAAGAAAAGAAAAGAAAAGAAAAGAAAAAGAAAAGAAAAGAAAAGAAAAGAAAAGAAAAGAAAAATAATGCTTAATCCATCCCATAATGCCTGCCCACCCTACATTAATATATTGGCTCAAGGTTGCCTGATATACCGGCTGATCAAACTCCAATCTCGTACGCATCTTCAGAGCACGTATTCCAAGTCCTAACGCAAAAGTGCCCCCCAGTGTACCGGTCGCACCGGGACAGTAGTACTTCGGACTGGGGTGGTAAAATCGTATCTTATCGTATTTCTGGGTGTCTGTCTGACTTTTCTATGATATCTCATTGAACAACATGAACACGAAATCGATATTGATTGGTTTTGTTACTTAATTTACCAAGAGAGCCCTTATCAGCGGCAAGTTCTGCCAGCGAGGAAGAAGAATACATCTGGACCAGATCCCTCGGGGCTAATGAGTGGCGAAGCATCCTTGGATATCTAATAAAATAGAATAAATTAAGACGAGCACGCGAAATTCCAAAGAACTTTGGACGCCGAACTGTTTCGGTTCCTTAGCGTGCGGTGAAGTCTACCCTACTCGGGAGAATTCCACTTCCTCATTTTGTTCTCTACCCTGTTCTCTCTCTGTCGTTCTCGTTTCAATATTCTCATGTTCGTGAAATGTAATATTGTCATTCGACACATGGACCTTTATTACTGCTCTTCTAGAAGCCAGTCATAGGCTTTTACTATTTCAGGGAAGTATTGAAGTATATACCTACACGAAGTATAAGAAAGTAACGCTGACTTCTTGGTGAAAGCATAATCTTAACTATACTAACTAACTAACTAACTAACCATCGCGCCGTTTTCCGGCAGGGGTAGGCAGAGATAACGGACCGCCATACAACTCTGTCTTTGTACACACTCCTTGCTTCGTTTACATTCATACATCGTCTCATTCATATTCTTCTGTTATTCTGACTCTTCCCATGACCCGATTCAAGTATTTGATTTACTTAATCGTGCCATGTTGACGGCCTGCATGTTCGAGTGGTAAGACGCTCGACTACGAATCCAGAGATCGCGGGCTTAAACCCGGCGTGCGAAAATATTATAAAAACAAAAAAACATGTGTCAAAAGTAAAAAAAATCGAAGAATACATAAAAACGCGACTAACCTTTCTAGTTGTCAAAAACAAACCACTAATCCAAAATGGCTGATAATGCTAACATTTGATAAACATATGTGTACCAACATAACAAAAAAAAAATCGATAATCGAATGTACACAGCGCGCAAAAATTCAAAATTCACCTTTTCTTTTGAACAGGCCTCGTATATTATTTTCTCCTTGTTAGTTAGTCTTATTAGCATAATTAATTTAGTATGAAGCGCACTTGAGGTGAAATATCATAAAACTGCGCTATATAAGTTCACAGTTATTATTATTACTATTTGCACATTTCATGTGTAATGAAGACTTTCACTCTCTTTAAATATATAAAAATAGGTAAGTATTTTAAGTATTCTCATTTTCATGGTCATAGAGAACTCTCTTTTCGGATTTTCTCTTAACATCGTTCAGCTGCTTTTGACGGTCATTTAATTTTCCTACCTTTTTTCTCGGTTCGTTGGTCCTTCGCTTGTTACCCTGATTTTCTTCCCTGTTGATTTTCGTTTGCGATGTTATATCTTTGTTTAGACCAGTGAACAAATAATAATTCTGATCGTAATCCATGTAATATTACATTCGAATTTCTCAACCAAAAAATTACAACTTAATTTGACGTTAAATATTAATCTTTTACATAGCACTGAACAAATTTGATAGTCTTATCATTTCCCAACCCCTGCCATTCCTTTTAAATTTAACAACGAAAATGAAAAAACACAACCTTAATAACTATATTATTTGATTACGTGTAGTAGATCGAGAATTCGCCGACTAGTGATTATGTAATATCGTACAGGTGCGATTAGATCATGGGTTCCGAACCTAGGGATAATTACCCCTGCGGGGGTAATAATTCTGGTAGATAATAGAATTACAGACATATTAAGACCATTTTCTACTGATGATGAAATTTTTAAAGACGAAGATGTGTCAGCCAACGTAGAATTTCTCGGACTACGCGAGGATAGCACTTTCAAAGTGGAATTTCAAAATTTTAACCTCGGTACGTTTTGGCGAAAAGTAGGTGCTGAATATCCTAGTATAGCTGACAGAGCTCTAATAATGAGAATACCTTTTGCTACCATTTATAGATGGGAGAGTGGTTTCTCAACTTTAGTAACAGTCAAAACAAAGGCCAGAAACCGTCTCAAAGTGGAACATGACTTGTGATTTGTGATGCGCGTTAAGTGAAACTAAACCTAACATAAAAAAACTTGCGAATGCAAAACAATTCCAACCTTCACATTAACCGTCATTAATTAATTAAGGAAGTCCATTGAAATTGTAATTACGTATATTTTATGATTGATAAAGGCTATTTGAATGCACGTGTTGTTTTCTTCGTTAACATTTTAAAGGGGGATAAAATCAGTTTTCCTGATAGGTCATAGGGGTAACAAGACTGAAAAGGTTAGGAACTACTGGATTAGATACTTCGCAAATTAAGGCAATTTTATGCTGTTATTTATGGAAATGATTTTCTGAAGATATAAAGTTTCGAGTTTAGCTCTGAACTCTGTCGAGTATTTTATCATTCTTAGATCACAAAGGCATAGTACTCTCGAAGTGTACACATTTATAAAAATACAAATCAACAAGAACTTTGCCCAGCCAGTCACATCATTTCAAATCTCCCAATGTTTAAAATCCGGTTGCATCATTTACCTTTTTTACTACTCTTGTGTAATGTGGGTTATTTCAAACATTCATCGCATTATCGCCTATTGTCTGTCCGTTTCAAGTTTTATATAAATTGTAATCATTGTTATGCTCGTCAGCTGATCACAAAAGCTGAAATGGGTCTAGAATCGACGTTCAACGGGGACCATTCAAATGTCAAAAATAAAATGGCGCTAATTGTAGGGATGTCAAATGTGACGAAAGTTTGAAACACTTTAAACAAAATTTAACTAATTCCCTTACTTATCCCAAGGCAATCTTAACTAAAAAGTAGAAAATCTTTTTGTCTCAGTAAAAACTCTCGTACGTGAGTTCTGATGCCATGAAATATGTGCATCTTTTTCTCTATGGGATTACTAGTTCAGCGTAACTGTCAAACTCGCAACAGTCTGTGCATCCGTGAGCTATGTAGCATTGGAATATATATCTGATTCCTTCGATCTATGTGCGTCTAATTGTCATAAAATAATTAATTTAAATAAAAAAATGTTTAAGTTTTAAGCCACTTTATTTATATACATATAACATTCGACCGGTTTCGGTTAAACTTAACCTTCTTCAGGAAAGTATATATATAAACTAACTCGGTTTATATATATACTTTCCTGAAGAAGGTTAAGTTTAACCGAAACCGGTCGAATGTTATATGTATATAAATAAAGTGGCTTAAAACTAAAACATTTTTTATTTAAATTATAATGTCAAGCCACAAAGTGATTGCTTCCTTCGATAAATAAAATGATTATTTATTATATGAATACGGTTTTTTTTATCCATACTTTTGAATTGTCGAATAATAAAAGAGAGCGTTGAAACTCGAGCGAAGTCACTACCAAACCAACCATCCGAATCCGGTATCCGCAGGGGTAAGGCAGAGATGATGGAACGCCACATAACTCCATTTTTCTGACTCTTGACATGAGCCGACATAAGTATTTGATTCACTTGATCGTCTCGTGTTTTCATCTACTACTTTTAACTACTGGTACATTATAAATTCTCTTCGATTATTTCGATGAAACCACATCCATGTTATTTGCTGATAACGCGTGGCCTTCGCGATGAGGTCACCCGATATCGCGTTACCGCTTATTCTTACAGCGTTACCATCATCATATTATAGCCACACAGCCATACAGCCATACAGCCAGCTGACAGTAAAGATAGTAGCTGTAACCTGAACCGTCTGGCTGGGCGATTGGTCATTGCTCGTAGGTCATTTGATCTTTGGTGTAGGATTGTATTTTGTCCGATAGTGTGGTTACTGGTTGCTATGTGCAAAGTAGATTGTTTATTGGCCATTTCAATGGTGCCCGTTACGTTTGTTCGACATTATTATTTTAATGATTTTAGTGAAAGTGACTATTAAGCTTGGAGGACATGGAGAGGTACTTTTGCGAAACAGTGTAGTCAAAATTGTTGACTTTATACTGACTAGATATAATGAGACAAACATATATTAAAGAATGTTGGATAGCCTATCAGTTACTGTCCACATGGAATTGGGACATTTTTAATAAAAATATTTGAACACATTAAACAAAACAATATCAATACACTATTAAAATGATGAATAAAGTCAACATATCACACAAACTCTTATAATAGAAAGTTTGCATAAATAATGATGGAAGCTTTTTATCGATTTTATGTCTTTATATCATTGAAAATGTGAAAATTCTAACGTTCGGTCAAAAATATTTAAAACTGTTGAAATAGGACCTCTGAAAAGTGATTTTTATAATCTTTGTTTGGTCTTATTCACGCATTTCACATATCACCATCATGTTTGATTTATTTGTATAACCACTGCAAGTTTTTTAATCAACACAAATTTAGGAAATAACCTCAAAATCCGTTGACGTAAGTTATGCGGCTCGATGATGTGAAGTAGAACATCCTTACATACTTAGAAGTGTTGCGATATTATGTAAGAACTTTTCTTGTCTCTTTCTCTCTCGTGGTATTCGACGTAAAAACCTGGAGAAAGTGATTTATCGCAAATGATAAATATTAAAATATTAAATAGGATGTGTACGACGTATTATGTCTGCCCTGAGAGTACATAAATGTCGTACGGAAGAGAGTAAGACTCAGGGGTAAGTCGCTCTCCCAATTTTGTGTATTCTGAAGCTAAAAAATAAAAAGGTTAGTTCTGGTATATTAAGGTAATGTTACTAGATCAAGTTTAGGAAATAAAAATATTATATTCTGGGAAAAAGCCTTTCGGCATAAAAAACCCAATTTATTAATATAAGTACAAAGAAAAATGAAACCTGAGGTACAATCCAATACAAAATGTGTTATGAGTATCTACTATGTGTGTGTGTGTGTGTGTGTGTATGGTGCGAGCAGTCCGCTAGACTTGTAAGACTTGGTGTCTTCAGGGCAGTTGGCCAAACTGCCGCATGCTCTCGTTACGAGAGTGGTTTCTTGAGTTCGCAGTTACGAACAAGAAACGTGTGGCATGGTGTGCCTAGCCCGGCTGAACTGGCATGTTCAAGTAGAAGCAACACCAAGCTGGCTCACAGAGGCTATGTAAGAACCTAACAAATCGTGATATCCCGTGTATGTAACCATGGACGAGAAAAGGATGTGATATGTGCCCGCACGTGTGGTAACGCGGCAAAGAAGGCCTAGAGGTGACCTCGAGTAATATCATGTTTATGAATTTATTTCACTAATCCAAAAACGATGTGGTTTAAGAAGAATGACGACACTAAACAAAATATTATGCAATACAGATACGCTGCGGCGAAATGAAAGGTAGCGCCCGTACAGTATGGCCGTCGTAAAAGAAGTATCACGTTAAATTGAATAGTTAACAAATCAATACGGTTCAAAAGGAATGACAATATGAAACAAAATATTACGCAATACAGAAACGCTGCGGCGTAATGAAATGTATCGCCCGAACAGTATGGCCGTCGTAAAAGAAGTATCACGTTAAATTGAATAGTTAGCAAATAAATACGGTTCAAAAGGAATAACAATATGAAACAAAATGTTATGCAATACAGAACCGATGCGAGATATTCCTCAGCTGGGGGTGTCCGGATCGTAGGCCAGTCGGCTGGTAAGTGACACGATGCGCATAAGGCCGTGCGAAATGCCTAGGCTGCCGAATTGGCACCCCTGGCTTATCTGACTCAGGTACACAAACCTGAGCGTAGAAGCGTGACGTTAGCAACATATTCCCACGCGATTAATTAAATACTTTTGTTATTTCCTATTATAACGTGTTGAATCTTTGAATTTCATTCTAAGCTTAAAACACATCTTCTTGGGTGTTAATGGCTCAAGGTAACAACGCAACAGTATAGGTTGGGTAAAAATATTAGCTATACCTCCTTATGTTGTTACTCCAAGCTATTATGATATTAAGCACTATAAAAAGATCGGTACCTTTTATATTATGTTTCATTGCATTATTATTCTTCTTTTTCTAAGTTTATTTATTTTTTAGTAGCACCTGTTATGTCTTTCGAAGTTATTGTCAAACTGGTCGAGTAAATAATGCATTTTATTTGTACAGCGAATCTATAGATAGGTACATACGTACTTATTAAGAAAATATTTATTTTCATTTTGTGGTTTTTAAATGTTTGTAGTTGTTGGAGAAAAGACGATTTTCATGCATTATTTTATAAATCTTTGTTTGAAAATTTTCAAGACTGAAAAATTCAGCTACTGTTTATTTCCGCAAATTATCTGCGGTGAAGATCTTTCAAGAATTACCGACCAATGTAAAAGAAAAATGTTATTAAATTTAAGAGATAAGTGACGAAATATGTGAAGTGTAATTTTTTTACTTTAAAAAAACAATTGACTTTAATTATTTGTTGATATATTTCATGTTTATATTAGAACATATTTATGTAACTATTATACATATCGTCGCTGGAAAGGCAAAAGAGCTAAAGCGCCATTTTGGCAAGCTTACGCCAGAGCACTCAAAAGTTTTTTTTGTTTTACAATAAAATTCATAAGTCTACAGTACCTGGTTGGATTTTTGAAAAAAAAACGGATGTAACTCGATGCTCTCACTGAATAACTTGAAGCGATAAAAAGCTAAAAAAAGTCCCAAACTTATGTCACTTGAGTCAAGCCTTCTCCCAAATGGTAAATATATTTTAAAAGGCTGAATGGCCACAAAAGTCTTCAGGATCAAATGAGCGTCAGAGCATTCGATGTAGAAAAAAAACTGATATAAACTGCATATTTAACTCATTTTTGACCAAAGTGTTGCTTAAGCCTTTTTGACTTTCTAGCAAAGATATTTTATTTTTATTCAATATCAATATTGGCGAAATAAAAAGCATAACTACAAATGAATCGATGAACTCGCTTCAGCCCTTTTGCCTTTCCAGCGACAATGTGTACTATTTTAAGTAAAATAATCAAAAACATACTGATATTTTTTTAAAGAAACGAAAAAAATACTTTGTATAAGACCACGAATATTATTTTAATTTTTATGACCGACCGGTTTTGCTTAGCCTACCATCATCCAGAGTGGTAGATACTCTAAGTATCGCCCCGGTGAAAGACCACCATTCAGAATTGAAACGTTGCTTGAAATGGCTTTAGCCGTGTTTGGTTACCAGATCTGAATAGCCAGGTACTTCTCAACCTTCCTCTTCCCGATCTCCTTCCCCTCCCCACTACCTTCAGCCTCACAACGTACCCTATTTGGGGATGCCATAGTCTCACTGGCTCTAGACGGTTGGGAGCAGTTGAGACTCTTGCGCGGTATTCGTAAAAAAAAAAAACAGGGTAGAAAATTAAACTAAACAAAAAATACAAAGTGTGCTGTTATAATATATATACATACAGAGGGAGAACAACACAACAAAACAATGAGAAAACAATAGAATAACATTGAAATTATAACGAAGAACAAAATACTATTTAAATAAAAGAATACTTTGTTTTAAAACCACAGAATGTATTATGATGAAGGCCAACCGGTTTCGCTTGGATCAAGCTTCGTCAGGGCACATATAATAACTTGTTAAATAACTTATTAAATAGTTATTATAAGTGCCGTGACGAAGCTTGATCCAAGCGAAACCGGTTGGCGTTCATCATGATAAATTCTCTGGTTTTAAAACAAAGTATTCTTTTATTTAATATAATGTCCAACCACCGTGTGATTGCTTCTTACGAAAAAAAAAAAATACTATTTTTTTCATTTCTTTAAATATGTCAAACCACAAAGTAATTGCTTTCTACGAAAATACTAATAATTATTATTCACTGATACAAAATCAATTGGTTGTCTACTAATATGCTTAAACTTTTTTACGTCTCCAATTTTATCTTAATAATGCAAGCAATTTAACCACGTCACGGTAACCGATCGCCAGTCTCGAGTAAGCTACAAAGCATTCCTTCCGAGTCATTATCGCCTGCCTAATAAACAAACTGCTATGCTATGAATACACCGAAAAATGCTAAGTAAACTCGCTGCAAAAAAAGAGAAGCATCTACTATGAAGAACGAACGCATTTGAATATTAATGGAATTCGTTGGAAATCCACTCGGAATGGCTCGTATCTATTATTCTGGATGCAGGTCTTCTCGGTATTGCCAGAGCAAACAATTTGAGTGTGCCAACAATAAACTTATTTGACTTGGCTATTTGTTATTTTAAAAACAACTCTTGAATAATCTATCTGCGAATGTTTTGGACGTCGAATGGCCAGAATGGGGTATTTCCATTTCATTAAGGAAACTTTAAGATATCCTTAATTTTATTTGACTACACTTATATATTCTTGTTTTCGTGGAAACATCATATATTTTTCTTTCATCAAATCATCTGAGAGTGATTAAGGATTGTCCATAAATAGAAATGAGAGTTTAAAATTTATTGTTCACACCCTGTGTCGGACGCGATAGCCACGATGACAGTGCCCTCATCAATGTGTCGGACGCACTATGCCGCGGAAATTATAAATCCGTGGGTGAATAATTTAGTAATAAGATGTACGTAAAATCATGATTGAATCGTTAGAATTAGAGTCAAAATTAACTTCAAATATTTGTTCTAATTTGTCATACTAAATTCGTGTTTTTGTCTTATATCTTAACTTCATGCTAGAGTCAGTAAGCTCCTTCTCATAACACGGCAGATTATGCAATGGGCGTCTGAGACCCCAGCCCAGCGTTAAAACGCGAGCCCAAGTCAGCTTTACGCCGGCCAGCCGCAGGGCCCAACCAATCACGGGCTCTGCACAACTCTGTATGTAATAATAATGGTAACCTTTAACCTCTATTGCGGGAGTCAGGCTGATATCACAAAACAATAAACTATTCCATTGTGACGGCCTGACCACGCGCTCTTGCATAACATGTAAATTTAAATATATAAATGTTAGAATAAAATAGTTATAGGCAAAAAACCCGCAAAAACGGGCACCATTATTTGTAAACTGTATTTTGATATGTATTTGTGAGCTTAATAAAAAAATGATAGAGGGGCGAGATAAAGTTGAGGTGAAAGCTGGTGGAAAGGAGAAGGGGATAGATTGCTAAAATCTGTCCCACAAAATTGCCAGCCGGCCGGGGAGAGAGCGAAAGAGGATGCTAAATCCTCTCATACATCGTTCTTACGCCTCGGCTGTGCGCTTCCAAGGCAATGAAATATTGCGCAATAATGGGAGAAAAGGCAGATCACCAGCATCCTCCACCAGTACCATTCACCTTGACTAATCTTCGCCCCTGACATCGCCTTCAACTTGACTCCTGACTTTTTATTTGACCATCGCCTGCCCCCTGGACCGCCTGACTACACCTCTCTCTGGACCAGACCCGCAGCATCTTCACTTGAAAGCCGAGGCCCTACAAAGCTGAACCCGTCGTCTCCCCTTTTTACAACGAGACGACCCCTTGAGCATCTCACAGATTGGGACCGCCCCCTATACAGTTTACTTGTGTACCTGATTACGTCGGGTACATAAGTTGGTCCTTCACGAGCCGGATCCATCTCAGAAGCAGCGCCAAGGATGGCGCCTTCCCTACGCTCTGGGAAGAGCACGTCGGACGGAACGTCAACGCCTGGACAGGATGATCTCACAACACCCGGGGCGGCAGGCATAGTGCCCCCCGGATTCCAGGATCCTTCGGGACAACTCGAGACCTGGAAACCCCTGCCGGTGGCACGGAGGCACCGAGACCCACCACCAGCACAGCAGCCCGCGCCGCACAGCCCGCGCCGCTGCCCAAGCTGCTGAATGGACCACAAGGACTGCAGCCTTACAACCTGAAGTCCACCCCTCGGCTGATGAAGCCTCGTCGGGAAGCGAGGCCTCAACTGAGGACACCGTCCGACAATTGCGGCGAGAGCTGCGTACGGAAAGACGGCGTACACAGCGCAGATGAGGAGCATTTTCGGCAGATGGCAGATTTGATCTCATCGCTGAGACTTCCCCTCTGCACACCCGCAGCCCCCGGCCCCTCGCAAGGCAGGGCAAAACCCATGGAGATGGAAAAGCTGCTCGGGGGACCTGAGCAACTCATGCCTGAAACATACGTGGCCGTGACGGATTGCGCCCATCACGCAGCGGCGATCACCGGCGGCCACAATGGCGCCTCTGAGGCAGCCAATACAGACCGCCGCCCTGACGAGCAGCCCGCCGACAGACGACGGGATTCCAGTGGCAGGCGCAGAGAGCCGACGCATACTACGCGGCCCCTCAACAAGGCGTACGAGCGAGCGAGGCCCCGCCAACACGGGCCGGCCTCCCACCGACGCTACAACCCGGCGCAGTCATCGGTACTCCACCGCAAAATAATGCAAGTACCTATTCATATTCAATGAAGATACGGCTCGCCAAACAAGAGACTGGGTGGAACCACGGGACGGACCTGCTTCTCACAAATTGCCGCCGTAATGGCGGAAGCCTTTGGCAGTTCGCAGGCCGGCGGTACGCCGCACCCCAAAGTGACGAGAGGATCACAGGATGGCGTTCTAATTGCGCTGACAATCAAACGCCAAAGATTTGCCGCTCTATTCTTGTGATGCTGTGGAATGGCCGGCTTGGAAAGCACAGTTCTACCAGTCCACAGTGACGTGCGGGATGACGGGGCCAGAAACCTACTGCGCCTGCAAAGGGCGCTCAAAGGAAAAGCGCGAGGCGGTCAGCCCCTCTCCTCATGGACCCGCTGCAAGTACCAGAAATCATGGACGTCCTGGAGCACCGATTCGGCAGCGCCGCTCCATCGCCACAGTAATGATGGACAAAGTGAGGCGGCTCGGGCGGCCTCACAGAGGAATCATCAACCGAGGCTCTAATCGACTTTTTCCGGACGGTGCAAAACGTGGTCGCATCGCTCGGGAATTTACAGAGCGATTACCTCACGAACCCGACCCACTCAGCGACATCGTGAGCAAGATGCCGCTCGCTCTAAAGAATGCTTATGGCTAAACAGCATGACGGATCAAACACAAGCTGCCACCGTACAGCAATTAGCGGCCTTTCTGAAGCGTTTGACAAACGCAGTGCCCCGATGTGGTTTAGTCGAGTGCTTCGAGCGCCGGGCGAACATTCCCGAACGAGCCCCGAGGCCGCGAAGAGAAAATGTGTACTTCGCCAAGGGGGGCGAAGCAGGTGTGCCGCGTGGGACTCACACCTTTTTATCTGAAGTGTCCCCAATTCGCCGCGGAATCGCTTTCCTTTCGTTGGGAGTTAATCAAAAGTGAAAAAAGATATGTCGCAGGTGCCTGGACGCGACACATCTATTGAGAATGTGCAAAGTTAAAACAGTGTGCGGGGTGGGAACGTGCCGGCTTCCACACCACCGATTGTTACATGATTCCGAGTATCCCGCAGCCCCGGGCCACAGACAGTCGCGAACACGTGGGAACGGGCGGATCAGTGCTGTTAAAGGTCGTTCCGGTGACCTTGGTGGCCCCGAAGGGCAAATACAAGTACGCGTTACTCGACGAGGGATCGACGGTGACCCTCGTTGACACCGAGATCGCGGACGCTATCGGGGCCACAGGGCCGACCTGTGGTTTACGAATACACGGCGCGAACGGGATGTGCTCGTCGGACGACACATCCCGACAAAGTGAAAAAATGAACATAAGTGGGGACGGACAAACGTTCATAGTGAAGGCAAAAACAGTACAAGCACTCAACCTGCCCCGACAAATTATGAGTGGCAGCCGGCCGGTGAAGCCACGGCTGTTACTGGGCCAGGACAATGCCAGCCTAATTGTCTCCCGCGAAGTACGGGAGGAGGCCGACAAACGCCTCATGTCTCGTACAGCGCTGGGTTGGATCACACACGGCGGAACCCACCCCACCCACATCACTACGCTGAGCCTGCTAGGAGAAGCGGACAGCAAAGCAGAGCAGCGCATGACCGCGCTCATCAAAAATAATTTTGCCGTCGACTCACTGGGGTGACGGTAGCCGCTCGGACCAACGCGGCCACGACCCGAGCGGAACAAATGATGGAGGCTACGACTCGACACTGCGGCGTACAGAGATGGAAACCGGGCTTCTCTGGCGAGAAGATGGTTCAAGCTTGCCAGACAACAGGCAATGCGCTGTAAACCGGCTAATGTCTCTAGAACGCAAGCTAGCGAGAGACGGCCCGCTCGCAGCGGCCTACAAGGCGAAAGTAGAATCGCTAGTATCCCGCGGGTATGCGAGAGAGCTATCCGCGGTCGAAGCCGCCAAACCAGCAAGCCGAAAGTGGTACCTACCACACTTCGCGGTGCAAAACCCAAACAAACCCGGGAAAATACGGGTGGTATTTGACGCTGCGAGTCGCTGCCGAGGAACGTCTCTCAACGACAACCTCCTGACTGGGCCCGACCTCCTATCGTCGCTTCTCGGAAACCTGCTACGCTTCCGGGGAAGGGCGGGTCGCAATAGCGGCCGACATTGCAGAGATGTTCCTGCAGATAAAAATCAAAAGAGGAAGACCAGGACTCGCAGCGGTTCTTGTGGAGACCCACGCCCCAAGAGGAGCCCAAAACCTACAGAATGACTTCGATGACATTTGGAGCCACGTGCTCACCGAGCAGTGCCCAGTTCGTCAGGAATAAGGTCGCGGCGGAGTGCGAAGAAAAAGCTCCACGCGGCCGCGGCGGCCATAAGGGACAAATTTTATATGGACGATTATTTGGATGCCGTCGATACCCCGCAAGAGGCCGCCGCACTTGTGAGCAGCGTGACAAAGGCGCTGCGAAGCGGAGGATTCGAATTGACGAACTGGGCCTCAAACAACATGGCCGCCATCGCCGAAGTGCGCCCGGACCGAAAAAACGGGAGCCCCAATACCTATCAACGACGGCGCGGAGGCGAGCGAACGAATACTCGGGCTAGTGTGGGGAACCGGCGAGCGACCGATTTCTATACAAATTTACGGACACGGGCGAAGAAATCTTTACACGGCCTACAAAGAGGCAATTACTAAGTTACGTAATGAAGATATTCGACCCAGTGGGCTTCGTGGCGTGCCTGACTATACGGTCGAAAATCTTGCTGCAGGATGTGTGGCGTTCAAACATTGGCTGGGACGAAGCCATAAGGGACGAGCACGCCGCCAAGTGGAAAGAGTGGCTACAATCACTACGGCAGAGCAGCGTAGCCATAGCAAGACGCTGTCTGCACACCAAAAAGAGCCGCTTCACACTCCACGTATTTTGTGATGCATCGGAGGCGGCATGTTGTACGGTGGCCTACCTCATCGAAGCCACACCAGAAGGAAATACAGCAACCTTCCTAGCCGCCAGGGTGCAAAAGTGGCGCCATTAAAACCGCTATCGGTCCCGCGCCTAGAGTTGCAAGCCGCACTCATGGCCGCGCGCCTAGCGGCCAGTATAAAGAAAAGAGTGCCAAGCGCCTATCCGAGAAACGGTATTTTGGACGGACTCCACTACAGTTCTCTGCTGGCTGAGGACGGATCCCAGGACATACTCAACCTTCGTCGCCAATCGTCTGGGCGAGATCGACGAGTTGAGTAACATTGCTGACTGGCGGTGGGTCCCGACCAAGCTCAACCCCATGACATCGGGACAAGAGACGTTGAGCCGCTGGACCTCTCGACGGACGGGCGGTGGTTTACCGGCCCCTCCTTTCTGACGTCACCGGAGACCCGATGGCCCCAGGAGCGATCCCCTAACGACCCGGCCCGACGAACAAACGTTGGAGGTGAAGGCGAAGTATGTCGGTGTGACATACATACTGGAACAGGCGCTCCCCGAGGTCACGCGGTTCTCTTCGTGGAACCGGCTGCTCCGAACCACAGCCTGGGTGCTGCGTTTCATACGTAGATGCCGCCAAGGCGCCAGCAGACCAGCAGAGGGACCGCTCAGCCTGCAGGAGATCCGCGCAGCGAAGCATTCCCTGGGTTAAATATTCACAAGGAATATCGTTCAGTGCCGAGCTCCACCAAATACAGCTCGGTAAACCAATAGCGGCCGAGAGCCGCCTCACATAGCGCTCGCGCCGTACCTACACAACGGAGTGCTCAGAATGGGCTCGAGGCTAAAGGGAGTCAAGGGAGTGCCTGACTCACCAATCATCCTAGACGGCGGAGAGCCGTACACTCGACTGATGATCAGCCACTACCACAATAAAGCTGATCATCCGAGCGTCGAGAAGGCAATGGCGGAGATTCGGACCAGCTTTTATGTCACGAAACTACGGTCAAACCTCCGCCGCCTGACACATTTGTGCCCAACGTGCAAAATACGGCGAAGCAAGCCGTTCCCGCCGATGATGGCCCCACTTCCGGCCTCCCGACTGGCTCAAAGAGTGCGCCCGTTTACAAACTGCGGGCTGGATTATTTCGGCCCCCTCGAAGTAACCGTGGGACGGCGCAAGGAGAAGCGATACGCCGCCCTGTTCACATGTCTGTCGACACGGGCGGTACATTTGGAGTTAGTCACATCATTAAGTACTGACTCCGCAATAATGGCGCTGCAAAGGATGTCAGCCCGGCGAGGATTACCGGCTACTATGTTCTCGGACAACGGAACAAACTTTCACGGCGCCGAGAAGGAGCTGAAGGACGCCGTGGAGGACATCCGCAGGGACCCTAGAGTGCAAAAACTTCGCCACCACTGAGGGGATGGAATGGAAATTTATCCCGCCCCGCAGTCCCCACATGGGGGAGCATGGGAGCGCCTCGTGCGCTCTGTCAAGCGGGCGCTCACTGCCACACTCAAGGAGAGAAGCGCCCCGCGAGGAGACGCTGCGCACCGCACTGGCAGAGGCTGAATTCACGGTGAATAGCAGGCCGCTTACTCACCTATCGGTCGACCCCCGTGACGAGGAGCCGCTCACACCTAATCACTTCCTGCTGGGATCAGCAGGACAGAGGCGCCCACCTGGCAATATACGAGGCAAGCGAGAGGAGACCGTCTGCCTTCGAAAACAGTGGCGAATAGGCCAGCAGCTGGCCGATATGTTTTGGAGGCGGTGGGTCCGCGAGTATCTGCCGACCCTCGCCACCCGTAAACAGTGGCGACAACCATCTCCGCCAATCAAAAAGGACGACTTAGTGCTTATTATGGACCCCGCGCTGCCCCGAAACAGCTGGCCGCGCGGCAGAGTCCTGAAGCCATAGCCGCCCCAGACGGCCAGATCCGGACAGTGAGGGTCAAAACCAGCACGGGAGTCTACCTACGGCCCACGGTGAAAATTGCCGTCCTCTTGGCAGCCACGGAAGCTGCCCCACTACAAGGAGCCCCGCCGCAACCCCCGAGAGGTCACTTGCGGCAACCACGCCGCGCCCGAGGGACCGGCCGCCAGGGTCACCGCCGAACGAGGACTCATCACGCCTCCGGGAAAGCTGTGTAGCGTAGCTCCACGGGGGGAGTGTGTCGGACGCGATAGCCACGATGACAGTGCCCTCATCAATGTGTCGGACGCACTATGCCGCGGAAATTATAAATCCGTGGGTGAATAATTTAGTAATAAGATGTACGTAAAATCATGATTGAATCGTTAGAATTAGAGTCAAAATTAACTTCAAATATTTGTTCTAATTTGTCATACTAAATTCGTGTTTTTGTCTTATATCTTAACTTCATGCTAGAGTCAGTAAGCTCCTTCTCATAACACGGCAGATTATGCAATGGGCGTCTGAGACCCCAGCCCAGCGTTAAAACGCGAGCCCAAGGCTGGCTCGAGCGTAACAGCGAGCGGAATATCCTGTCAGCTTTACGCCGGCCAGCCGCAGGGCCCAACCAATCACAGGCTCTGCACAACTCTGTATGTAATAATAATGGTAACCTTTAACCTCTATTGCGGGAGTCAGGCTGATATCACAAAACAATAAACTATTCCATTGTGACGGCCTGACCACGCGCTCTCTGTATAACATGTAAATTTAAATATATAAATGTTAGAATAAAATAGTTATAGGCAAAAACCCGCAAAAACGGGCACCATTATTTGTAAACTGTATTTTTGATATGTATTTGTGAGCTTAATAAAAATGATAGAGGGGCGAGATAAAGTTGAGGTGAAAGCTGGTGGAAAGGAGAAGGGGATAGATTGCTAAAATCTGTCCCACAAAATTACCAACCGGCCGGGGGAGAGAGCGAAAGAGGATGCTAAATCCTCTCATACATCGCTCTTACGCCTCGGCTGTGCGCTTCAAGGCAATGAAATATTGCGCAATAATGGGAGAAAAGGCAGATCACCAGCATCCTCCACCAGTACCATTCACCTTGACTAATCTTCGCCCTGACATCGCCTTCAACTTGACTCCTGACTTTTATTTGACCATCGCCTGCCCCCCTGGACCGCCTGACTACACCTCTCTCTGGACCAGACCCGCAGCATCTTCACTTGAAAGCCGAGGCCCTACAAGCTGAACCCGTCGTCTCCCTTACAACGAGACGACCCCTTGGAGCATCTCACAGATTGGGACCGCCCCCTATACAGTTTACTTGTGTACCTGATTACGTCGGGTACACACCCTAAATACCTAAAGTCAATTGGTAATAAAATGTAAAACAAAATTTAACTTCGGATAATTTGTGTCTTCTTTATCCTGATATTATTTAGTATATTATATATTCACAGTCGGAAAACTCGCCAAACGCGCGCCCAACATTTGTACACGGTTGGCATTCGACACATAAGAACGGGTCGCTTCTACGACTCGTTCCTGTATTCAACTGCTTGACTATAGAATGATTTGCCAGCTTCTTTGTTTCCTCCCTCCTACAACATGGACCTCTTCAATACCTAAGTTCTCTCCTTGGAGTAACAATGTATGGAGAGAGAGAGAGCTAATTATTTTTACCCAACCTATACAAACTTGCGATAAATCACTTTCTCCGGGTTTTTACGTCATACACCATGAGAGAGAAAGGGACAACAAATATAATACTCCGCTTCTATGTACTGTCGCGATGATCTTGGGCTCCTGGGTCATCGCGGGACTCCGCCCACATTTTTATTATGCCACTAAACTTGACACAACCAAATGGTTTTTTAGATTATATGCTATATTTCTGTTGATAACAATACTGTGAAAAAGTGGTTATACGAATAAACAAAAACATTATGTCGACATGTGGTATGAATGGATGAATAAATACCCTAGCCTTAGTCACGCCCAGGTCCGCCGAGTCAGGTAAAAATCATCAAAAACTCACTACACTGCCTTGGATAGGTACCACTCTATGTATTCTAAGGTTCTCTCCTTCCTTTCCTCAAAAAGACGCTCCACACAGCATGTCTCCAAAGATGCCATACACCCTGAAGAAAATTATTTCCCTTGGGGCCTCCTGTGTAGAGTTAGTAAAATATATATATATTGGTTCTTAATCTGGACATGCCAAAATAACATAGTTTGTATGAATGTGAATGAGTTGAGTGGCGTTCCATCTTCTCTGTCTGTAGATAAATTGCGTGATGGTTGATTAATGAATTATCTGCTACCCGCACCTTAGACTTTGCTTTACTCGCTAGGATAAAAAATCTGAACCGTTTTCTTCCGAGAGCTGGAGTAGTGTATACGTCTCTTTCAGAGTTCAAAAGTTGTTCAACATCTCCAATCACTTTTTGATGCCATCAGTTATTCCAATGAAACATCGTCGTTCCTTTCATATTTTCCAATGACGTTACAAATATATAGACACGTTGTAGCGCTCTCAAAGTGGCAAGCAAAAACCACGCCAGTTGGTGTGCTCGGTGTTTAAGCCGATTTAGTACTGTCATGCGTCGCTTGAGGTCGTTTACTATATCTAATCAAATTACAAAAATAAGTGCCAAAATGCCCTCGTGAGTGATGAGAAAGAATTACAATTTAAAGACTACTAAAAGCCAAGGAATAACATTTCAATGATTTTAATAATACCCAATTTTTAACTTTATGCGCTATTAAAAAAAAATTTAAAAATAGTGGAATAAAGTTAAAAATTTGGTATTATTAAAATTATTAAAATGAAGTTCCACCACGAATTAACAGTTTCAAAATTAGAAATAAGAACAACTTTTCATTTCTAAGTACGCGCAAATTACTTATTATTTTAGACAATATAACTATCTCTATTGTTGACCAACATAATGACGTCTTCGCGTAAGCGAGTAAGCGAAGAGCTATCTCATTTTTACCAGAGTATTTCGATCCTACATCTGTTTCGTTCATACACACATATTCTACGAATGTCTATCTGTCATACATGATGATACATGAACGATATTTGAATGATGAATTTACTGGTAACGTAAGTGTGTTTGTTACTTGCCACATTTCGTGTTAATATTCTAAGGCCATAACGTGTCTATATATTTGTAACTTTATTGATATTTTTCCTTTAATTTGTCGTCCCGCATTCTCAAAGGTTCGCCGTATCGATTGGTCCGCGGTCCGGCCGTCCGGTGGCGCGGACCTACCGCTTCCTGCCCGCCGCACGGCGGATTAATGAGTAATTAATATTCCCGGTTTCGCCCGTCCGGGAGAGCCGCGCCGCGGAGACGTGACCTCCCGCCACACGTGACCTGCATTCATTCTCCCTTCCCCCGACTAAACTTTCACAGATTGCCTCGCCTCCTTCATAATAATCACATTCAGGACACACTTCTAGACTGAAGGAATATCGTCTGAATGACGAGAAGTTCGTCCTTGGCGTCTGTCTATTATTTATACTATCATTGTAGATCTATAGGCTGGGTTAATGAATCCGTCGTACCACTAGAGATGGTCGATATTCCTGTCCCGGTTAAAAGGAACTGGTTCCAAGCCGGTCACTGGAACCGCCGATATTATTTCTCCAAGGAACCGGTTATTTTTGGAGCCGGTCCCAGTGCTTGGAAATTGCTAGCAAGCCCCCATCCCCCTTCCATAATTTTTTTTTTTTTGCTAGGAACCGGTTCCAGTTCCTTTCGTTCTCAGAATTTCTCTGCAAACCCCCCCTCCCTATGAAAGCTTTGTTTTGGCGGTGAGAATTTTTTTTTCTATATAATAAAACAATTTTCTTGGAGGAACTTTTCTGGCACCAGAAACCGGTTTCAAAAAGAACTGGATAAATAACAGGTTCTTCGCCGGTCACCGGTAACTGGAACCGCAGGTACATCCAATTCTGATATCGACCATCTCTATGTACCACCAATATTAGATTAATGGTAGAGGAATAAATTAAGAAAATGAGGAAGGGATATGGAAAAGTTTAGTACCTACCTACTAACTACGCACCCTGCTTTATCTTTTAGAATATTATTTTAATGTGAATACTGCACCAGAGTCCCAACTGCTCCCAAACGTCTGGAGCCAGTGGCACTATGGCATCCCCAGTTGGAGTATGTTGTGAGGCTGAAGGTAGTGGGGAGGGGAAGAGGAAGGTTAAAATACCTGACTATTCAGATCTGGTCATCAAACACAGATAAAAACACTTCCATTCAACCGCAGGACACTACTTTATCGACAAAAGCATCTAAGCGTCTGTCGTTTAATGAAACAAACGCCTCGGTTGTCTCTTTTCATCTGCATTCAGTCTGATTTAGTCCTTTTTTCCTGTCAATCCCATGTCTCACTAACACACGACAGGTTTGACCTCAGAGCAAGTATGGAGAGAGAGCTAAATATTTTTACCCAACCTATACAGATTTACGAAAAATCACTTTCTCGTGAGAGGGAAAGAGATAAGACAAGTTGTCACATAATATCGCACCACTTTTAGGTATGTTAGCGTGTTTTCCGTCTCCGGCGACTACGCCCACTACGTACTGTTATGCGACATAACTCAACGGTTTTTGAGGTTATATCCTATATTTTTGTTGAAAAAGTGTGATAAAGTGATTATAAAAATAAACAAAACATTATGTTGACATGTGCTATGAATGGATGTATAAATCTGTGTGCGAAAGGAAGAGAGGGATGAGTCGATAAAATCGAGTTTTGAGTTAAGTATGCAGAGTTGTTCCTTAGATATTTATCTACCAAGAAAAATTTTATAAGTCAGATAATGAAATAATGTGCTATTATTTTTGAAAAGGGGCATATGACAAATGACATAATTACATAAAATTCCTCAATTTTGTTTTGGCTCTCCTGAACATCTGCGTTGTTTGATTCATCCCTCTTTTCCTTTCGTATACAGAAATACCCTAGCCCTAGCCCTAGTCACGCCCGAGTCAGGAAAATAATCAACAATCCTGATTACACAAGCTATCCCTCCTGGTATATTATTGCTCTGAGGGTTTGACATTATAACTCCGCTGCGGGTTGGGGACTTGGAGAAACAATGTATGGAGAGAGAGCCAATTATTTTTACCCAACCGATACAAACTTGCGATAAAACACTTTTTCCGGGGTTTTTACGTCGTACACCATGAGAGAGAAAGAGACAACCAATATAATACTCCGCTTCTACGTACTGTCAGAATGATCTTGGGCTCCTGGGTCACCGCGGGACTCCGCCTACATTTTTTATTGTGCCACTAAACTTGACACAACTAAACGGTTTTTTAGGTTAGACGCTATATTTTTGTTGATATCAATACTGTGAAAAAGTGCTTATACGAATAAACAAAAACATTATGTCGATATGTGATATGAATGGATGTATAAATACCATTGCCCAGGTCCGCCGAGTCAGGTAAAAATCATCAAAAACTGACTACACTGCCTTGGATTGATACCACTCTGTATACTCTGGGGCTTTATTTGACAATTTCTCATTAGTTATATTGACTAGATACTCAGTCGATATCCTTATCCCTTTTAGATTCTCTCGTTCTTACCAGCGACTGTGGAGTATTTCGTATCTCGGGTGTAAGTGCGCCTGATGCATTGTCACTTCTTATCTGCGCTAAAGTGCAATGCTAACTTTACTAACACCAGCCGTCACGAGTTCTCTGTCAATATTGTCTCGCGTCTTACTGCACTCATAAGTATGTAGGTTCCTAACGTGTTTCCAGTCACTTTTCGAATGTAAACATTGCGTTGGTTAGAAGAACCTTGTCATTCTTTGCATATTTATGTAATAAAGTTTCTCTTTCAAATTGGTTGCTTTGGCTTTGCTTTTGTAAATATCGATGGGTTATTGTACAGTTGGTTTTGTTAACTCCATATCTGAACATTTATTTCAATAATTCGGAAGAATAATTTCTATATCTTTTTTAAAAATTTTACCATGATTATTAAATTAGAATTAGCTTTGAAGCTTTAATGCTTATTATTTTTTATATTAATAATTGAAATAATATCAATAATCTTCAATGTAAATATGAAACAGAAAAAATATAACTCTACCCGAGCACATATTATATACCCAGATGGTGTCTTGAACAAACCATCCATTTTTTTTTAATTTACAGAAGAAATCGACTTTTTACAAAGTCGAGAATTTATATATTAAATTAGAATTAACTTTTAAGCTTTTATGTTTATTATTTTTATATTAATAATTGAAATAAAATCAATAATCGTTAACGTAAATATGAAACAGAAAAAAATGTTACGGTCGCGACCGAGACTCGAACTCGGAATATCTACTTTATCCGGGAGTAACGCTTCTGCCAATTCAGCCATCGATACCTTATAGAAAACAAGCATTTTAATCGATCCCATTCTTCGTTTTCTTTTTCATACTTAGAGTACATAGAGTGGTATCTATCCAAGGCAGTGTAGTCAGTTTTTGATGATTTTTACCGGGCAAAGACTAAGGCAAGAGTATTTATACATCCATTCATAGCACATATCGACATAATGTTTTTGTTTATTCGTATAACCACTTTTTCACAGTATTGCTATCAACAAAAGTATGGCATATAACACAAAAAACCGTTTAGTTGTATCAAGTTTAGTGGTACAATAAAAAATGTGGGCGGAGTCCCGCGGTGACCCAGAAGACCAAGATCACCGTTGCAGTACATAGAAGCGGTGTATTATATTTGTTGTCTCTTTTTCTCTCATGGTGTACGACGTGAAAACCCGGAGAAAGTGATTTATCGCAAGTTTGTATAGGTTGGGTAAAAATAATTAGCTCTTCCTCCATATATTGTTACTTGGAGGTTTCATATTTACGTTGAAGATTATTGATTTTATTTCAATTATTAATATTTACTATGATTCTTATGAAATCAAAAAGTTCCGCTTAGTAAACTCGCAATCTCTAAAGATGTTACTCCCATCTCTGTTTGCCGACAAATACAAACACGCGACTCGTCGCAATGTCAACTGTTGGAACCGGTTTTTAAAAAAGAAATAACAAAATGCGATATAACTAAGTAATGACTCGTTTCTGGGAACTTGTCGAGTAAAGTTATTTTCTTAAGTGTGCGAGCAGAAGAAGCATACCCAACTGCGACCGAATGTTTTTCTCTGTCGCTAACAGTAAACAGTTGTTTGACTGAGTACGTTACAGTACGAGTTGCACAAGTAATTATTGTTACCAGTGGGGCAACCGAGATTATCAGAATCATGTCATTGTTTGTCACTTTCTGCGTATTAATAATAGCAGTAATAACACAAATATAACATTCTGTTATTTTCTTTTATTTCGCTATTTTTTTTCTTTATATTATTTATAAATTAGTTATCTTTTAACTGAGTTTTTATAATTGTATTGTTCCACTGCAATTAAATGGTATTTTATTTAAAGTGTTTTCCACTGTATAGCTTAATATAATATTTGTTTAGCTTAACCTATAAAGATTATATGCATTTTTTTTAAATCTATCCAAGAGTGCCCTTCTTACTTCAACAGTAAAGTTGTGTTAATGTTTTGTTAACACTCAACATACAGCATACATAAGTTATTAATATTTCGACGGCCTCCGTGGTCGAGTGGATTCAAATCCTGACATGAGCAAATAAATTTAGTTTAATTTAATGTTATTTTACATTAAATTCAAATTACATAATATGTAGTATATTTGCGGCACAATCCAGAGCGGTAGATACTCTAAGTGTCGCCCTGGTGAAAGACTACGAATCAGAATCGAAACGTTGCTTGAAATGGCTTTAGCCGTGTTTGGTGACCAGGTACTTTACAACTTTTCTCTTCCCCATCTCCTTCCACTCTCTACTTCCTTCAACCTGACAATTTACTTCAATTGGAGATGCCATAGTCTCACTAGGTCTAGACGGTTGGAACTCATGTGTAGTATTCACTATGGAAGAAGGTAACTGTTGTTAATAGTGAATTGCTCTAGGCTGCAGCGCTCGCAGCCTACAGGGTGAAAGTTGCCCCGATGATGGCTACCCATGATATTAGTGTACCGGAAGTACTTAAGAATATTATTATAAAAATGTATTTGAATAAATTCTTCTACCAGTAAATATACAACACAATGTGGACATAACAAAAATAATATAATATGATTCTCGATTAGGTATGCTCTACAGTTTCCCGCTAATGTAAGTTTATTATTCCTACGAATCATCAACATTCGTTTTAGTTAGTTAGTCAAAAGAATTGAAAATCTAAAAACTTTTTTAAACTGGTTCAGGATTCAGTGTGATCTTGTTCGATGATACCGTGTTTCTAAATGTATATTCTTTCCAGTTGTGTCTTTGTTTTCTTGTAAACAAGCTCCACACCTCTTCGCTGAATAATCTTATTGGAAACATACGTTGGTTCACAGTAGTTCACACCACCTCACAAAGGAATCGAAGCTCGAAAATAATATTGTTTAAAACTATGAAACTTTGCATTCTTTTCTTAAATTTTGGTGTAAATATATTCTTTGGTTTTTTATCGAACCCTTGGACTGTTATATAATCCAATATAAATATAATCGAGAGCGCTGACCACATGCAGAAAATACCGCATTTCACCAGTGACCAATGTGACAGCTAATGGGCAAACGAACCCACCTCTGCAGGAACAGGTGTGGTCTAACACAATTGGGTTATTTCTTGAAAGGTTCAAGCAATCGAAACAATATCGTCGCCGGAAAGGCAAAAGGGCTGAAGCGACATTTTGGGAAGTTAACACCAGAGCACTTAAAAGTTTTTTTTGTTTGTTTTATAATAAAATTTATAAGTCTTCAGTACCACCTGGTTGGATTTAAAAAAAGTTAACTCAGGTAACTCAATGCTCTCACTGAGTTACCCGAAGTGACAAAAAGCTGAAAAATTCCCAAACTTGTGTCGCTCGAGTCAAGACTTCTCCCAAATGGTAAATATATTTTAAATGGCTGGTCACAAAAGTCTTCAGAATCAAACGAGAGTCAGAGCATTCGATGCGGAAAAAAAGTAGATCGAAACTGCGCATTTAACTCATTTTCGACCAAAGTGTCGTTTAAGCCCTTTTCCTTTCCAGGGTCGATATCAATTATACTCAAATTACCGTGATCCTTGTGATTATCTGCCACGGTGCTAAATGCATGCAAAACTTAAAACTGTACCTCAACAAAACTTACTACCCATTGTATTAAGATTTACCTTGGCTTTATGAAAACAACTGGCTTACTGCTATGATTTTTCAATGGATCCATTATAATTAGATTACTTACCAAATGTAGATAGGTATCATCTTTATCAACCCTTCTTGAAACACAAATAATTTACGGCTATTTCATTGCGTATTTGTCAAGGGTTTTGCTTTTCCTCGTCAATTTAACAAGATTATAGATTCTCACGCACGCTTCTCAGATTACACAGGCCCGCTGCTGGCTGCATCGCCCCACCACATTACTGCCGAGCATGCAATCGTGATTGTTATTATTATCGTTATGATTGCATAAGAGGCTGGGCTAAGAACCGTCATTGAGTGGGCTTAGTTCTATCGAACCTACCATCTTCTGGAGTCAATAGGTTAAGGACCTCGCTTGCTCACCTCGACTCGACTCTAAATGCTTTCAGAAACCTGACGGCTCTCAATTGCACAACCTAAATTGACTTGAGTCGAGAACGCCTCGATTCGGTTACTTTTTGTACTGATCAATTGATGTATGGCTTTTTGGCGTAAGATACGATGCAAAAATTTGGGAGTTAGCATGCTCATGCCACTGCCCTACTATAACACTCTAGAAGCACTAACTATCTTGTAATTGAAATCGACGAAAATTTTCGACGAGACTCACACACAAACAGCGTTACAAAAAAACTCACGAAGCTCATGTTCTTCTTTACCAGGGGTGTTAGTTGAAGTTTGCCGGTTTTACTCATAGATGTCGCTAGAGATATGTATACATTTCTATGATTTGGCATCTATGTCATATTTTTCTATGGACATTAACCTTCAAAAATACACAAGTTAAATTCTGCCAAAATAATAGTGTCATAGTTGTTTACCTCAGTGAATATGTCGAGTTTCGTTCCAAGTATCGCATTTGCGGCATTCGTTGCTTTTCTTATTTCATCAAAAGAAAAAAGCAGTTGAAGCTCATCGGTTGCTGGTAGAAACTTATGGTGAACATGCTCCAGTGATTAGAACATGTGAGACATGGTTTCGTCAATTTAAAAGTGGAGATTTCGATTTAACAGACAATGAACATCCTGGTGCAACGAAAAAGTTCGAAGACGAGGAATTGCAGGCGTTATTGGATGAAGACCCAACCCAATCGCAACAAAAATTGGCCCAAACACTTAATGTGACCCGAGGAGCAATTTGCCAACGTTTAAAAGCCATGGGAAAGATCCAAAAGTATGGAAAATGGGTACCACACCAAATGAACGAGAGACAAATCGAAAACTGACAACGCACCGCCTCATACAGCTAAAGTAGTGAAGAACACTCTCAAAGCATTGAATTGGGAAATATTATCGCACCCGCCGTACTCTCCAGACCTTGCCCCGTCCGACTATCACCCTTTCGCATCGATGGGACACTCACTCGCAGAGCAGCGCTTCGCCAATTTTGAAAAAGTCGAAAAATAGCTCGTCGAATGGTTTGCCTCGAAACAGATTTTTTTTTTTGGAATGGTATCCATGATTTGCCTCAAAGATGGGCAAAATGTATAGAATCCGATAGTCAATACTTTGAATAAAAAAAATTTGAGATTCCCTTGAGAATTAAGCGTTTTCTTTATTGAAAAAACCGGCAAACTTCAACTAACACCCCGTAGATGCATACGCAATATGCTCAACAAAAATGATCTGTATAAAATCTACTATGCTCTTTGCCAATCACCTATAGAATATGGGATTATTGGATGGGGATCTACCTCGAGCACCCGCTTGAAGCAGCTCGTGAAAGCACAAACAAAAGTATTATAAAAATAATCTTAATGTTACCTCTATAAGAACTCCGCCAAAATAAATATTTAAAAACGTTCTCTAAATAAAACCATACAAAAAATGCTAAACTCAATTTAAAAAAAAAAAAACTGAGTACTTTTCTTTTAACCTAACTGAGGCCTATAAAACAACAAAAAAAACCCTTTTAATAAGATTTTTTAATCAATTTTGTGTAGATAGTCGATATGTAAATTCTGATATATTCTGACCAAAGTTATTAATGATCCTTTTCTGTTTGTTTCAGGTAAGACCATAGCCGCAAACAATGTTTTTCTCCAGAACCGTTTGATCCTGGTATAAATATACTCATTGATTTTCGGTTGGATTTCAACACAATGTCTTCTTCCCTTCAATTTGCTATGTAAGTCATACAATAATTTATGTTTTAGGCTTTCCGCAAGTCATACAAAGGGCACGTGTTGCTTTTAATATTCAACACTGTCCAACTGGTGCGATTGCCAAGTGGTCGACGTTTCGCATTTTGTGCCTAATTTTGCCCATTAAATTGTAGGTTTCCCAAAATAACTCGGCAATGACAAAGTCGGTAGTTTTGCTACAATGTGAATCATTTGTTGATGTCACGCGTGTGAGTTCTACAAAATTCGAACGTGAGTAATTGTATTATGATTATATACCTGTTTTTACTGTATATTTTAACACATTAACCTTGATTTACACTAACGATCGAATTGGTAGAATCAGAGAAGAACAAGGTTTTGGCGTACGGGTCCACGCGGGATAGTTATCATTATCTAAAGAAAGTCGAAATCAAGTATTGTATACAAGTATCAAGTATTTTAAGAAAGCCTTGTCCTGTCTCTGGGCAGAATATGTATTACATTGTATCGCTGCATACATTTGTTTTGTTACACGTCAGTCCCATATAAAGTTATGAATTATTTTTAAATTGCAATTTGTTTGACATGCACACGACATCAGAATCACGAATGATGCTATCTGCCACATTTCAATAGTGCTTTCAAATAGCCAACACGTTTTCCCTTTTAATGTTTTTATCCCGCGACAGGAAACATGCATTCTATTGCATTCGAACGCAATGCGGTTGTAGATTATTTTATTTTTCCGTTTCGTAAACAGAAACGGCGGCAAATCGCTTTTGGCCGAATTGCAAATATTAAGAATCATAACTTGGACACGTTTCAAACCTATTCGGGTCCGACATGCATTTTTGGATCCGTTCCAAAAGCAAATAATAATCCATTTGAACATGCGATACTTCGACGGTATCAGCACACGCGTGCGACTGCAGGATATTCCGGTCTCTCTGCAAATAGCTGATCGGCTCAGGTTGACTGATCCCTAGCCGCTATCGTTAATCTCTTCTGGCCGTGATCGACGAATTGGCAAAAGACATTCACCATCTGTAAATTAGTTATCGTCAGAGTTAACCAGATTGCTCGAATTGATACTGGTACCTTGTTATCTCGTGCAAGAATCTGTTTTTGTCGTTGTAGAGTCACACTCAATTTTGGCAGTAAAGTCTCCTAAGTCTCAAGGTTTCTCAAGAGCATTTCGCGTTGAATTTTCTATATGGTCTTGTTTTTGTCATCAAAGCGGGTTATTATTATTAAGAGTGGGCCCTAAAGCTCGGAATAGACTACCGCGTGAACAAAGGCTGATAAAATACTAAAAATCAAATTCGTAAAGAGAAGATAGACTTAAGAACCAAATTTTGCAGCTAGCCTATGGATCCTAAATTCTGTAATATTTCAGTTTTTAATTATCTGTTAGACAGTTCATCCCACAAGTTAGAACCTTTGACAGCCCACTACATCTTTAATTATACACTATTGTACAGTTTTTTTTTAAATATTAATCGAAGTAATTTAAACTACACGTAGTCTTAATTTTTTTCTAGGTGATTTTCTCATAAGTGGCAATATAAAAATATTTTTTAATCTGACTGTCTCAAACTTCCTATTTGGTTCCTCGTACAGACGTCGTCTTATTTTACTACCTAGCTATAGGATATTATTAAAATAATTAAATCTGATAATAATGGAGTCAAGTCTCGCAAATCGTTGGCAAAATTTTTAATCACGACCTTGGTCAAAGTATGAACTGTGTTGACATTGAAAAAAACGTCATCAGTGTAATGCCTATCATGATGACCCACAGTAATGAATAATGAATTTGCCAGACATTATAATGTGCGTATATATGTAATGAGACGTAGTACTTTTTTCTTAATGCAATTTTAATGTACGCTCGGTATGCCTCCCTTTTCTTGCCAGATACTCGGACATTATATTCACCAACATTATTTCTGCTCGAATTTGCGCTGTGCTGTCTGTAATGTTTGGAACATTGTATGTTCTCATATATTTTGCATGGCGTTCTTTGGCTGCAATGTTTCATTTTGGATTTGCCAACTTTAGTCGTGGGATCACAACCTCGTGTTTTCGTGCTCAAATCTAGTTTCGGGATTCGCGCAGTGTTCACGATTTTCTCGTGAATTTCTGACTACTTCCCAGAAAGTATTCCGAGACGGGTCCGCCGGCATTCCTCGAGCTGTTCATTGGTGTTATGTATTTTAAGTTTTAAGGAATTCGGTTTGAATCACCGGATTCCAAATTGTTCTGTTCTGTTTGAGTTCGTGTCCATAATATTATTAGTATCTTTTTTATGTTTCACGCCCACGTTTTTCAGTTGGCAACAATCTATTTGTATTCATCTGCTTAAGTTTTCTCACCAACTAGACCGTCATTTCTTAAGTTTTTTACACGATATCTTACATGCATTATAACTGTCCGGAGCCGGTAGAACTACGATACTCCGTTTGGGGAATGTTCCGAGCCCGAATGAAGTGGGGAAGAAGCGATTTGAACTGGTTTGGAGTAATATTAATCAAAATAATTGGCGAGTGTTGTGAGGCTGATGGTTGTTGTCTGCAGGGGAAAATGATGCGGAAGAGGATGGAAAAGAAATAATATTTTTACAAAGACTTACAAATTCCAAATAGGAATCACAAATGAAGAGGCAACAAGCGAAAAAATACATCAAGAAGAGACTCATAGGAGTAGAAACTAACTAGATAAACATCACAAATACAACAAGAAAGACATTCACACACACAGAGGTCTCACAGATAGGACACATCACTGATTTATAAAATTTTCGAGAAAATATCCTTAGTGAAAATACCCTATAAGTGCTTTTGCCAATATTTTTTTGTTCGCAACTGGTAGTTTTAATTCATTGGGTAATGCGTTGTAATTACGGAGTGGTTTTTTTTCACAAAAAAATCATCCGGCAGCTCAAAACAATGTGTGTTCCTACTACATATAAGTAACTAGTTGTTGCCATGTCTAAGTGTCTGTTTCGAGAATGTCTGAATGTGTTGACCTCTCCATAACACTTGTGATCAAATTGGCACATAAACCCTCACCGCAGAGTGTCGCTAGACTTTGTGCATCGTCTGTTGGTCGATCAGGTCATTCACTCGCTGCTTACTGCCGTCTCACTGCCCGCTGCACAACATCTCAAGTGATCTTTTCTGGCATAGATGGTCTAGACTGGTACACAGTGTTGAATTTGAATAATTGCGCATGCAATGCAATGTTTCCTGTATCCGCTGATACAGAATGCATCAACATGGACTCCATGGTTATAAAATGACCTAAAGCATAATTTTTACGAACACGCTTATAAGAATTTGTAACTAAGGCCCAGTTGTTTGAACCCCTGTCACGTCGTCATCAAATCGACAATTAGCGCTATTTTGAATTAAATTTTATTAACATTTAAACGGTACCCCGTTAACCGTCGATTCTCGACCCTACAGTGTTTGGTAAAAATTTGAAAACCGATAACAGTTTTCAATTTTTCAAGTTATTAATATATATATATAAATATATAATACATATATATATTTTTTAAGCTTATGCTTGATGACTTAATCAACGACCAATCAAACAAGCCAATTTAAAATTTGACAAAAAGCCGACGGACCGAGAATCGGTGGTTAACGGGGTACCGTTCAACTGAAAAAAGAATAAAAATGCCGATTCGTGACGACGTCAATTTTGACGGCATAAATTATGACGACGTAAATTGTGACGACGTAAATATTGACAGCGTAACTTAAGACGACGTAAATTGTGACGGGAGTTAAAACATCTGGGCCTGAGTGTTATTAAGAGTCATTTTGTCATCTGACAGTTTCAAACGATTATAGGATCTCTCTTAACTAATCATAATCATTCACGCCCAATCGCCATCATCAATCCAGCACCCGCACACGCGTAGACCTGTCGCCCGTCCCTCTTGCACACATCACACTTAATTTCTTGGCAAATGTCCAAAACCATTTAATTTGTAAGTAAGCGAGTGTAGCAGTCTATCCCAATGCGCGATTAGCCCCGAAACGCTCGCGCCGGTCACGTGTCAGCCGCTTCCTCCCCGATCCCTTCCGGTGCGCGATTACCATCTGTTTCATTGTTGCACCTCGGGGCACTGCAATTTAATGCAATAACAGCGCCGGCGGCGGTCGTCTTCCCCTCCCGCCATCCTCTCCTCCTTTTCAGTTTCAGGGTGACCGCTGGTGTCTAGTACCCAGATAATGCTGTTCTGAAAGTCAGCTGTGTTTTCTGCAATGTTTATTTTTACAACAGTTGTTGTTTTATCACGCCCGTTTTGGCTAGTGCCTGTTGCGATGGAAATGTATTAACATGCTTCCACCGTTATTTGTACTACATTATTCATTATTGTCACCAACTGTTTTGGTGCAGTATATGAATGTATCGTAATATCTGTCGTTTCTTTTCGTCTACTCATTATGTTTTTCTATTTATTTCAATTAGCAAAAAATAAACGACAACTTTTCTCACAGTACGTACGAGTGTGAACTTTTAGAAATTGGAACTGTGAATAAAAATTATCAAATTAAAAACAATAATCTTTTCAAATCCAGACAAGCCTAAAACTTTTAGATCTTTAGTTTTTTTATCGCTGTGTCAGATTACATTGCGAGTCATGTTACATCCCGTAATTTTTGACACTATTTTTCACAACAACTAGTTTTATTATACAACTTTAATTAAATAAGTATGCCGTCAACAAATAAAAACCTTAATTCAGAAGAACTATTCTTTGAAAAAAAAATTATATTGATGATTTCATTTTGTAAACACTTTTCAGTAATTTTTTTAACGATTTTAGCTTCTTTTATATTTATTGAGATTTTATTATTTTGGTTTCCTGACAAATTGGTTTTTGAATGCCTAAATCTTTCCAAGTTCCTTGATTAGAGTTGAGTTTATATCCATATTATTGTTCATTTGGAAAGAATATCATCATATTCTGTAGATATCCCATGCTCCAAGCATGTTCAATTTCTAGCTTTTACGCCGAGAAAAACAGGCGATCCATCAACTCTCACGGACTTGGACTTTCTTTATAAAGTTATGTAGAACATTTAGCAGAAGGTGCTTGTTTTGCCCCGGAATTAGTTACACTTCGGAGCCACTCACGCTCGAGCAAGTTCCACGTTGCGGGACGTGTACGCGCTGAAAGTTTGCAGGTTATACTTACGTACTTAGCGAATGTGTTAAAAATATAAATAATTCGATCCAGTAAACGCTTTCCTTAGTTTCCTCGGCGCGACGAGGGGTTCCCTCGGTATGCTTTGCGAGACGTAATTAAAGTCTGTCTTGAGTGAAGCCTGTCTTGGGAAGTCATGCTCTCGGTAAACAGGGCTGACTAGACGATTGACGTTGCACTGCATGCAAAGCTAACCTAAGCGCAATAAAACATTTGAAAAAATAGAGACGTGCAGTAGTTTAGTTTAGCTTTATCCAAAGTTTTACCATATTGTGGTCTGTGGATTACTTATCAATGGTAACAATCTCAAAGCAATTATATACCAGGAGGGATAGCTAGTGTAGTCAGGATTGTTGATTTTTTCCTGACTCGGGCTTGGCTATGGTTTTCATGGACACATCTTTTTAGATCCATTCATAGCACATGTCGATATAATGTACAGTTTATTTGTATAACCACTTTTTCACAGTATTGTCTTCAACAAAAATATAGGACTAAAAACCGTTGAGTTAAGTCGCATAACAAAACGCAGTGGGCGGAGTCGCCGGAGACGCGGGAGAAAACATGCATACCTAAAAGTGGTGCGATATTATGTGACAATTTGTCTTGTTTCTTTCTCTCTCACGGTTTACGACGTAAAAACCCGGAGAAAGTGATTTATCGTAAATTTGTATAGGTTGGGTGAAAATATTTAGCACTCTCTTTATATTCTTACTCCAAGGTAACAATCCATTTTCTTTATCGCCAGCTCAGATGTGATTTATTTGTTATTTTAGATTAAATTTAGTGAACTTTCGTTATAAAGAATGTACCTACCTATATATCCACTTCTCGATTCGTTCGTCTATTGATTATTTGGGAAATCCAAACTATACTTATTGCCTTTCGATCTATTTGTCTCTTCTACAAAATTCTGTTTGCTTCTGTAAGCTCCTCCCGGTCCACCACTAAAACTATCTATTCGACCTTTTCCTGGAAAACTTTGCTTTTATATTTACATGTTCTTTTGTTGGAATGCTCCTTCTAACAGCATTTCATAGATAATCGTTAACGTTACGAAGTTTTATCTTCTCAGTTAAACTTCCCATTTACACAGGCTCGATGTAATTGGACTGAGCATTACTGTGTACTGTATACTGTGTAGGTGTGTAGTGTGTACTAGCCTCGGCACCTTGTTCGACGTTAGATGTTCTCGTAACGCTTGCCGTGTTCCTTAACGCTCTAACGATATGGACTACGGACTACGGACTCCAGGCACGTGTTCGTTGTTCTCCCGGCTTTAAAGATTTCGAGCTCACGTAGTGGACTTTTCCTGCTTGTTCTTGGGTACTTATCCGGCTTAATCTATTCTGCTTCGGCGGAAGTTTAAGCTTTTTACTAGATACAGATGGCGATTGTAATGTTCGCTGACGAACTCGACAGATGCTCCTTGGGTAAGGCGCGCTTTTGTTAGGGGGATATAGAATAAAATATAATCACTTTACTTGCATATTTTTTATTGCAAGAATTTATAAAGTATAATAATTAAACCTTTAACTGAATATATTTAAGTACCCCACGGCAGTGCGATCTGAATAGGAATGCTGAGATGAAATGGGTTGAGGGTAGAACAGAGTCGTAGAAATGGTCAACTTAAAGGTCATAGTCCAACATGTGGTGTATGGGATAATGCACGTTCAAAAGGATTTTAGAAATCTACCCTTACAATACAATTTAAGAGACAGAAAGACATTATAAGAAGCAATTAAGAAATACAAAAGGACATTTGTTTGAATGGTTCTTGACATAGGTTAAACTGCACAAGTGGCGCGAATGGGTGGACCTTTACACGATATTTCGGATTTGTCGATTCATCTTCGCTGAAAAAAAGTTCGTTTTCTTATGTTTAAAATTACAATTTTCAAAGGTCAAGGGGGACTGAATTAACGTTAGAAGTAATCCCTAATAAATAAACTATTTCAAGATTAAATCAAAATATAATTTATCTTAATCTTCCAACTTTTCGTATTTTTTTATGTATACACTAGTTATAAGAACTAAGTCTTCGTGATTAGTTGTAGATTAGATAAATTAAGTTGCAAAGCGCCCTTGAGGTGTTTTTTTTTTCATGAAAATTACGTTATAGAAATATTACAATTATTATTATCAGAGGAGGCTCCAGGCTCTAGGGGTTCAGAAGAGGAAGGTTGAAAAAAAAACAAATATATAGAGATGCTCGTACCGGTAGCATAAACCTGTTTTATTCTACGTTATTTATCACTAAATAGCACATAAAACTTTAATTGTTTGCAATTTCTTTTGATGCAATGTCCACCGAATTCAACATTGGAAATAAATCATAGCAAATTAGTTACGTCAACAATGTCAACTGACCCAAAAACAGCTTATTGTTACAATTCAAATTCAAAATGGCCATTGTTTCATAGCAAATCGCAACGGCCTAAATACCTGATTGACATTTTATCACTATCTCCCTCAAACATCTTTAATGATAGTATGTCTATCTTTGCTGGGTCATTCCCAAGAGCTCCTTAAGAAAATGATATTTTGCCTGTTTAAAACAATGAAGCGTCTATCCTTAGATTAATTAAATAATGTAGATACGTTACTGAGACAACGCGTGTGAATGCACTAAATCGAGTCCGCCAGACATACCTGAGATTTACTGCGTTTAGTATCACACAAGCATTTGGTCGACAGACAAGCTGTCACCAGCTGTCACAAACGCGTCGCTGTAGGCTCTTTTCTGAGAAAAAATGCCTTGAGAGGTGTAAAAATCATTCGGGAGCAAAAAGAGGGAGTTTCTTTCCATTCATAATTACCCACAAATTACTTATGATTTCAATTCAATAAATACAATTATTCACAAGGTGGCTATTCGAAAACGGGTAAGATAGCGAATGCAGAAATACATAAGCGTGTGAAGACAACCACGGCTAGTGGCGCGATACCCGATTATAACAGTAGCGTGGGACGTTCATATAGCTATCTCATCCGTACAAATAACGTGCAATAAGACGGTGCAACGTAAAATAAGACGGTGTGCTAGTAGAGCTACATTTTTCGTAAGTTTTGTATGAATATAACGTGTTTTGTATTTTATGTATATTCGTCTATCCCACTTATTGTATTAGAAATATGGAGAAAGAAGACAATTTCGAGGACAACATTCAGAATTACCGAAGGAGGTACATTAAATAGCTTCTCACAAATATAAAATATTTAAGTTTATTCGAAATAATTTATATTTAATTTTATTAAAGTTCTTCTCGCTTCTTAGCTTCGTCAGTATTAATTATTGAAAGAGTTATAATATTATCTAAAGAATATGAAATAGAAAAATAAATAGATTGATGCAAATGACAGCGAATTAATTAGTTGGTAGTAAAGTTGGCAGTGAGTTTTTTAAATTTTTATAGTGAATGCCGCTCAAGAGTCCTAACTGCTTCAAACCGGCTGGAGCCAGTTGTGAGGCTGAAGGTAGTAGGGAGGGGAAGGATATGGGGAAGAGGAAGGTTGCGAAGTACCTGGCTATTCAGATCTGATCAACGAACACAGCTAAAGCCATTTCAAACAACGTTTCAATTCTGAACGGTGGTCTTTCACCAGAGCGATACTTATCGTATACTTTAAGTATCTACCACTGTGGAACGTGCCGCAAATATACTTTATATTATTTTATATTTGGATTCGCAGTCGAGCGTCTTACCACTAGACCGTGGAGGCCGTCTCCCGGATAGAGTAGAGGTCACGAGTTTTAGTCTCGGTCACTTCCTAATCTTTTCTTATTCATATACTATTAGGTAATAAATATTTTGCTTTTGTTTATTATGATGTAATGATGGCGAGCCACAATGCGAATACTTTTTACGAAGAGTAATTAATTTTTATTTTGTCTCGCCGGGTTTTGAACCCACGACCTCTTGTGACGTACCCCTCTGCCACGGAGGCCGCAAAACTCTCAGTTGTGTTGGGAAAGTCTTTAGCAAAGCCTGTTTAGATCTTGCGCTTAGTAGTAGTCGTATAATAATAAGTTGATCTAAGTACGCAGGGTACATAATTTAAAATGGGCTGCTTAAGAAAACTGGCAAAACTATAAAGTAAAGTGTGCGCGTAATCTTTTCTCACGGCCGAGCCCGAGTGGCAAGTTTTCGTGTTTATCACCTCCGGCCGCGGAAGTTTACACGCTCGAGTTTCAAGGATGCGGGATGCTGACTGCTGGGCCGTCATGCTTTGATTAATTTATGGTCTGAGAAATGCGAGATTTTCAACTAAACTTCTCGAAACTGCTGTGTTTTTTGAAATGCCAAAAAAATTATAGCTGTCTTCGTATCTAAAAAAAACTTTGAAAGATGCTTGCGGTTGTATCATAGTAGAATAAACACATAATGCATAGCTAGAAGTAATGGCATCAATGAAGAATGCTGGATGGTAGATAATAATGGTTTTATTCATAAATTCATAATTTTTTGGTCATATCGTCAATTTCACAGTATTTTGTTTTCATGTTTGTGTTCATTATTAGTTTTAATTTTATTTAATTTATACTAGTTACTTGTACATTAAAGTTTACAAAGTATCTAATTATAATAACTGATCTTACTAATGTATTGGTTCTTACAGGGCTATTTTAAATTTATCAATTGGCATAATTTGGATGGTTTCCAGCAGCTCATTATAACATTTCATCCCTTTATAAAGTAAGCTGTTTTGTGTATTGGTTTTATTCTTTTTTGGAAGACTTATTATTACAACATTTCATCCCTTTAAAGTAAGCTGTTTTGTGTGTTGGTTTTATTATTTTTTTGGAAGTCTGATTTCTTTGCATGTTCTTGTATTATGTTTCTGAATATCCACATTGTACATAATTTAGTCAGAAAAAATATTTTGGTAACAAGTTGTTCTTCGTTTTATGTATAAATACCAATGTGTTGAATGTTAGCATCGTTTATTGGTCAAAGAAAATGGAGTGTTGGAAGTAAAAATTCGGTTAGAAAGATTCCACATATTCTGCCATATTTCCAACATATTCTTCTTCCGGTCTTTGTCCAACAATCTCCAAGGAATCACCTACCTGCTATCAAAAGTGGCGTATTTTTGTTAACCGTTATTGTAGAAAAACCTTATTTATGCCATTTGGTTTATACATATTTAAATCTACAAAAATGCCTTAAACATTGCCAATTTTCGTAAAAATGTTGGCACCCAATCCTAGGATACTGGGGTAGGGAAAGATACATTATTTATGCTGAGTAGTTTTTCGTATTAGTCATTACTTTGACCGTTAAATGCTGTAAATATATGCAAGACAGGAATCATGGTGTTATAGCTTGACACTTTTAACTTTGCAGGCGGCTAAAGGAGGAACTAACCAACGAAATGTTTTTAAATCCATCATTTTTGTATCCACATGACATTCGATACATGAGAACGTTCTTATGTTCAACAGCTTGGCTGTGGAACGATTTGCTGGCCTCTGTGTTTTCTCCCTTCTTTAACATGGGCCTCTTCCTTCCTTTCCTAAAAAGACCCTTCACACGGCATCCCCAAAGATGACATAGGCCCTGAGGGAAATTATTTTCCTCAAGGCCTTCTGTGTGGAGTTCGGGCTCAGCACACAAAAAATCGCGCTAAACGTCACTTTGTAGCATTCTAATACAAGCAATACTGCAAATAATTTATCTGTTAATTCTACAAGGGCAGTTAGAAAAATGTCTAAGGCTTTCAATGAATACAAATTTTAAGCTGAAATCTTTTAAATTCCATGAAAAAACATACTTAAATGTCAGCTTGCAGTTTGAAAACCAGCGCAGCCATTTTCGAACCTTTTATCTAAAATTTCATAAATAATTCAAAAGACTCTTTAAGAATTGTACTCACTGAAAACCCTTAACGTTTTTTAACTACCCTTATAGAATTAACAGGTAAATAATTTGTAGTATTGCTTGGATTACAAAGCCAAAAATGGTGTATTTTTGGGTGCTGACCCTTAATGCAAAAAAAAACACGATCTACACTAGCGACGCCACCGACTGCAAAGTTGAGTGTGTCCAGCAGTATATTATTTAACGTACCAGCCAGAAAGCTCGTGTTTTATTTTCGTTCGATTAATTCCTCGCTGTTTGTTCGTCAAATTAGCTATCGATTTTCCCTCGGTGGGAAGTTTTCCTTCGGTGAGCACGCACCCTTAAACCGGAACGTGACCGGGGATTGAAGCACCCTAAACTGATCACCTCCTTATTAAAGACCACTTTAATAACATCCCACTCTAGTTAATTGTTGCCCAACCCTAGGCCTAGTTTTTGCCAAGGTGTTTTAAGGTTTATGTGGGAATATTATTAAATGATAACAAAACTGCCCATAAAATTTATAAATATCAAACTTTTTGAATGCTAATATAATAAACCAATAAGCTTCGATCCTCAATTTTCTTCCTCTTTAGTCATTGTCATTATCATTGTTTTGCATGGACTTGATTATTTTCAACTCTAGTGTCTTGTCTATGGTACTGAATGAAATATTTTACACTCTAGTGTCTTGTCTATGGATACCGAATGAAATATTTTCCACTGTAGTGTCTTGTATATGGTACCGAATGAAATATTTTCCACTTCTGTGTCTTGTATATGATACCGAATGAAATATTTTCCACTCGTGTGTCTTGTCTATGGTACCGAATGAAATATTTTCCTTTTTTTTAAATAGTTTTTGTGTTCAATTTGTAGAACTCCATTTTATTTTTTTATATAATTCAATTGAATTAAATTTAATATTATTATTATTGAGTTCTGCTATTTTATTTATTTTAAGTTTACAGTTTGACAATGGCCTTAAATGCCGAAACAGCTGTCACTAAAAACAAAAATAAAAAAACTTAAAATAGCAGAACTCAATAATAATAATATTAAATTTAATTCAATTGAATTATATAAAAAATATTTTCCACTCTAGTGTCTTCTCTATGGTACCGAATGATATATTTTCCACTCGTGTGCCTTGTCTATGATACCGAATGAAATATTTTCCACTTGTGTCCTTCGTGTGTCTTGTCTATGGTACCGAATAAAATATTTTAACTCATCAACTTAGGTCTTTCTGATATTGTTGTACAGTAGATACCTACATTTTAAGGCGATTGATTAATTGGAGAACTTCAAAATCATGATTTAATGATCCGGTGTCATATAAATCAGAATTATTCTAAATTTAAAAAAAAAATACTATGCGATGCGAAAGTGCATGGAAGAAGAAGTCGGGGACGCTTGAGGAAAACATGGCACGATCAAGTGAATCAAATACTTGAATCGGGCCATCTGAAGAAGAGTCAGAATAACAGAAGAGCATGTATAAGACGATGTATGAATGTGAACGAAACAAGGAGTGTGTGCCAAGAGAGAATTGTATGGCGGTCCGTCCTCTCTGCCTACTCCTGCGGGGAAACGGCGTGATGGTTAGTTAGTAAGCAAATATTTTATTTGATTTCGTTTAATTTTTCATAACATTACTGTAAGTTAGGCTGTTTATGTTATATAAACGCAACTGTGGGAGTAGTGATTTTGAGTAAAAAGTTAATGGTTAAACTACTAGGGTAAAAGGGCTCATAGGATAATATCATGGAATTGCGATAAATACACCAATGTATTATTTTTATAAATTCTATTTGCAGACCTTGATTTAACCTTGAAATGAAGGGCGCCGGTAAAGTGTTACTCTAAAATTCCACGTTCATTTGGAAAAGTGAAAATCTCATTTCGGTTCCTACAGAAACCCCACTGCACGGAACTGGAACTGGCTGTACCCTGTTCCGCTCTCCCGTTTCCCCCGGCCGCCTTTCTCCGTCGCTTTCCCCCCCCCCTCGTACCTCCACTTCCCCGCCGTAGTAGTAGCGCGGGTACGTTATTACGAGCCATTCATCAGCCTTTATTATTATTCTCGGCGGGGGCGCGGATTTATGGGGCCGCTTCCTGCAGAGCCACACTCAACCGGCAGAGGAGTGCGCGCTTACCTGTACACCCCACCTCCTGCTGCTGCTACTGCCTTTACTTTTACCTGCTTCTTCGTACATTCTGCGCAATCGTTAAGTCCTCTTTCTGTCTTTTGTCAGCTTCGCAGAATCTTTTTTTTTCCGTGTCTGACAGTGGTGTAGCAGCAAATCACCGCCCCCTCGGCATGCTTTCAAACTAGGCCCCACCCATCTAACACTTTATTTCACAATTTATTGACAATATTCATCAACCGATACAAACTTGCGATAAATCACTTTCTCCGGGTTTTCTACGTCGTACACCATGATAGAGAAAGAGACAGCAAATATAATACTCCGCTTTCTACGTACTGTTACAATGATCTTGGGCTCCTGGGTCACCGCGGCACTGTGCCCACATTTTTTATTATGCCACTAAACTTGACACGACTAAACGGTTTTTTAGGTTGGATGTTATATTTTTGTTGATAACAATACAACATACAAAAACATTATGTCGATATGTGATATGAATGGATGTATAAATACCATAGCCTTGGTCTTAGCCACGCCCAGGTCCGCCGAGTCTGGTAAAAATCATCTAAAACTGACTACACTGCCTTGGATTGATACCACTTTATATACTGTATGGTTATAAGTGAGGTTATGTTATGTTGCATTGCTGTGTAGGTACACCATACCGCTATGTGTGCGCGAGTTACGAGCCATTGTTTCGCCGGCAGGGCATTACAAATGAGATTTATCACCTGAATCAAGTGTCCATTAGCGCCGTGTATACGAAATAATATATTTATAAACGTAAGGATGTCTCGTGTCCGTCACGTGGTGAATAGAGCCGTGACTCATGAGGTGGGCTCAGCGCGAGGCTGAGTCACTAGATGCCAGTACCTAGATAGCCAGTGATGCCATCTCCCTGTAGGGGTGGGCATAGAGGTTGAACACTACACATTGACCGACTAATAACATGATCCAATCATACATATCGTCGCCGGAAAGGCAAAAGGGCTGAAGCGCCAATATGGGAAGCTTACGCCAGAGCACTTTAAAGGTTTTTCGTTTCACAATTAGTACATTATGGATTTTGAAAAAAAAAGTTAACTCAATGCTTTCACGGAGTCACCTGATAACCCGACAAAAAGCTACAAAATGACCCAAAATTGTGTTGTTTGAGTCGAGTCTTCTCCCAAATGGTAAATATATTTTAGATGGCTGAAGGGTCACAAAAGTCTTCAGAATCAAACGAGAGTCAGAGCATTCGATGCAGAAAAATAAACTGACCAAAACCAATGACGTTACATATATAGACACGTTATAGCCTTAGAATATGAACACAAAATGTGGCAAGCAAAACACGCACGTTACCAGTAAATTCATCATTCAAATATCGGTCATGTATGACAAAGATAGACATTCATAGAATATATGTGTATGAACGAAACAGATCCGAAGTTCGGACCGCGTTCCATACTTGCTTGAAACGACCTCAAGCGACGCGTGACCGTTTAGTACTGAATCGGCTTAAACGCCGATCACACCAACTAGCGTGATTATTGCTTGCCGCTTTGAGAGCGCTACAACGTGTCTATATATATTTGTAACGTCATCGACCAAAACTGCATAATTTAACTATTTTTTTACCAAAGTGTCGCTTAAGCCTTTTTGACTTTCTAGCGAGGATATTTTATTTTTATTCAATATCAATATTGGTGAAATAAAAAGCATAACCACAAATGAATCGATGAACTATAAACATGTTATTTTCAAAAACTACGAAAAAAAAAACATCAAATCGTTTTTGCTTTTTTTTTAAATTTGTTCTTCCCTACATCTGCACGGCCTCCATGGTCGAGTGGTAAGACGCTCGACTACGAATCCAAAGGTCGCGGGTTCAAACCCGGCGTGCGCCAATAACTTTTATTTAATTAATATGTGTCATAACACATTTAATTCATATAAAAATAATAACAAGTATATTTGCGGCACTTTCCAGAGTGGTAGATACTCTAAGTATCGCCCTGGTGAAAGACCACCATTCAGAATTGAAACGTTGCTTGAAATGGCTTTATAAGCCGTGTTTGGTGACCAGATCTGAATAGTCAGGTACTTCCCAACCTTCCTCTTCCCGATCTCCTTCCCCTCCCTTCTACCTTCAGCCTCACAACATACCCAATTTGGGGATGCCATAGTCTCACTGGCTCTAGACGGGAAATCGGCTGTGAGACTCGCACTCCACTCTGAAGATGAGAGGTGCGGAGGTCACGTAACGGTGGGACTACAGTGCCCTCAGTGTGGCTTCGACAATACGTGTTCTGAAACCAGTAAATGCGTGGTGTGATGCGGCGTCGTGGTGGTGGGTAGACGTAATAGAGATGCACAAATATCGGTCTTGAGATGCAACATGCAACGTTTTCTTCTCCAATACATATGTTCTATTACATTCGAAACAAAACATATTATTTATTTTATTGTATAGGCCCGAGTGGACTTTTACATTTAGAGGTTTACAATTAGACAGTGAAAAAATTAAAATTATTGGCTCATACAAAAGAAATACTAATTGTAAAATAGTATTTGATTACATTAAATTAATATTGGTTGAAGATATATTATATTATAGCCCTCTTGTATCTACATTTCGTGCAGTTATATTGTATGTATTACCGGCTACATGCAATCTAGGTATAAGCAAGGATCTGAAAGAATGTCCTGATATTATTGTTACAGCTAAATAAACTTTTGGATCGTGAACAGCAACACTTTTTCTTCTAGCAATCACTGGGGAATGCTGTAATCATTTTATTATATTTTAGAAAATGGCCTTAAAAAAATCGTTGTTTTGTATGTAAATGATATTATCAAATATAAATAAATAGAACACATACACTTTGTTTATAACCACTTTTATTATATTTTTATTAATGATATTATCAAAGTTCATGTTTTGAAACCGCATATCTGTTCCGAGAGCCAATAATCTTACCGCTATGCCACTGATGCCACTGAGGCCGTCACAATACTCTTAACCCAAAAACCTATCTCGACATATTGCGTCACTCCAGATGTGTAGATGTCCCACCGCGAGTACCTCGGACAGGCCTACATGAAACTAATGGGGATGTACTGCGCGGCGAGGGCGTGTGACGTGTCCAACCCGACCCTCCCCTTTCCTTTCACCCCCCCCCCAGCCTACCAACCCCTCATCTGGTATATAAGACGTATGTCTATGTAAAGCTACCTACATGACTTTCTACTTAAAGCAGGGGTACTAAGGAATTCACCAAGTTAAAATTTCATTCAAATATTTATTCAATTATCAGAATAAGCAAACACTTTGTGGATTGACATGATTAATTAAACAACGTGTGTTTTTATTTAATAAAATATTCATTCATTTATTTACGCACGATTTGTGTGCATTTATAAGGTAGTTATCAAATAATTGTGATTTTTCAAAACAACAAAAAAATTGTAATTAAAAATGCAAAACTATACACAAATAAATATAATATCTATGAATATGTAAATAAAAATATAAGGTAATAAAAAATGTACAAAATGAATCTTTGATAAAAAATACGAAATAGTAAATTTAATAAAGTAATATTTACCTGACATACAAACATAATGATTGATAACGGTTTGAAGGCATAAATGCACACAGACGGAATAAGAGATACGTTTGCTATCCTGTTCAATTAAAATAGATAAATTAAAAATTAAACATACATATAACATCGTTATACATTACAAGCGACAACTAAAAGTGACCCAACATAATTATACATAATTTGGTATGGTAAATTACAAAGAAATTTTATATATTTAAGCTTAATAAGTTATATATTGTTAAAAGTAGTACTTAGTAACAATATAAATATATTGACCAAACATAAAAATGGCGAACTAGTATTAATTATTTCTGAATTTGAAATTAGAATATGTATATATATTTTTAATTAAAATAATACTGAATAATTCGCGAACTATTGTTTAAAAAAATGAGTCTCGTGTTTAGTGGATAGGTATTTAAAATATCCAAAAAATACTTCTCCGTTTTATGTTTTCCCGTTATCTTTGCCATAATTCATTCTTATTTGGTCCTCTGACGATATTATTCATCATCTCATTATGAATTCAAAACTGTTTACTAAAAACTGCCTCTAACGTATCAAAACTGCGTAGGTAGTTTAGTCACATCATAAATGAAAAAAAAACACATAATCTCAACCTGGAAATAAACGTGTACATTTAGTACTTTCTTTCATAGAAAGTTTATTTACCCCTATATAAGATAGTAAGGCAGGGCCCTCTGTCCGCCCTTGAGGAATGCCGGCTTGCTGCGTCCCACCCTTAGGACCCCTCCCTCAGCCGGCTTTCCCCACGTCTTGGAGCCGAGATCTGATTTCGGTGTATCTACGCTCGGGGCGGACACGAAGTGTTACGTGGCCTTTAGCCGTAGTCAGCTTTCTTAGTGCCCTATACGCACTTGAGAATCTGAGCGAGATTCCTACACGCTATACACAGCCACGAACTCACTGTTTATTTCATTTTTCGGGGTGAAATATCTAATCGTAAGAGGCTTTCGTTCATAAGAGCCATGCGAATAACTGCTTCAACTTCTCATTGGGTTTTTTATACTAGGAAAAAAACACAAATCAGATAATTCGTTTTGTTGGATCCTGAAGCTGAGATAAAACACCAAATGTGTTTTCAGCTTCAGATGAATTTGGAAAATAGTGGACTGTAACACGATAAACTATACTACTTGATGGAAGTGTTTAATTATGGATGTGGAGAGATTATGGAATGAAGGAAGTACGAAACCAATTCACTCACCGATGAAGTTGTTGATTATTCTTGCACATTGTATTATTAACGAACACAACAACAAAAACACACACTTAATTTAATATTGTTTGAAGGACAACAAACAGAACCACCAAACGAGACACCAACGAACAAACACGTTTTTTCACAAAACTCTGTTCTGTTTCTCGATTGTCACTTATTTTCAAACTCGGTGTTGTTGAATACCGTAATCTAATATAGTGAAATGGTTGGATAAGGTAGGAACTGGATGAAAAAAAGAAGGTAAGAACCTAACAAATTATCTCTTTGAAACCCAACACATTTTATTTGTAGTGAATGTTACGTTCAGTACCGCCTTGCTGAGAGACCATAATTAAGAATCAAAGTGCTGGTTCAAATGGTTTTAGGTATGTTTAGTGAATAGTTACGAATGGCCGGGTATTTCTTAATATTAACACCCCCCTACTTTTAACGGTTTCACAACGATGCTCTAGAAGGGATGCTATAGGTCAAGTTCCGGGCAGTTTGAACTTCTGTGAAATATCGTATTCAAAAAGGAAAATACGTCATCCGTAATTATTTTGTTAAATAGTTCATATACCAGCATAACAGTTTCGAATCCTCGTTGTTAATTTATTATTATTTCTCTTTTTGTTATTTGTTTCATCAAGCATCAAACAGGGCCAAAATTCCTCAAAGTTCTAATTATATTTATGAAAGCGAAATTGTTATCTTTGGAGTCTTCGAAGTACCCGCCTACACCCGGGAAAATAAATAAATAAGGAAATGTTTTTAAAACTGAGATTCACATGGAATATTATTATTTTATGTTGTAGCTTCACCCACCTACCCACCTACCCAGCAGTTCAAAGAGGAAAGGAAACGCTCCCGGAAATACTCTCGGATGTGGAATAATTCAGTCAGCGAGCGAGTAGGTAAATCTCTCGTGCAAACAGAATAAATTACTCGGAAAAATTACGCCGGCATCGTTAGGCTAGGGGTAGCTAGAATATTTTACGCGAAGGTACAGTACAGCTGCTTCGTCGCTTTGTTGAGATGATATTGGTAAATTTCTTTGGTAAAAAAGGAATGTTGATGAGTTCAGGATTTCAGAGAAACTGGTCGGTGTTTTGTCGAATTTTATTGATTATAAAACAGAGGTTCTCCCCGTTTGCGGTTTTCGTGTGATTTATTGGGGTCGCGAAAGAACAATGTCACTTGTCACTCGGTACTCGGTAAGCTTCTTAGTAAAAGTCAAAGTTTGCTAATAAACGTCGCAAGGTCAAGCAAGGTCGGAAATATTCTCTGAATCTGGCAAAATACCGTCACCGGAAAGGCACAAGGGCTGAAGCGTCATTTTGGGAAGTTTACACCTTGAGCACTTTGAAGATTTTTTGCCTCACAATAAAAATCATAAGTCTTCCCTACCTGTAGGATTTTGAAAAAAATGTTAACTCAGGTAACTCAATACTCTCACTGAGTTACCTGAAACGACAAAAAGCTAAAAAAGTTCCAAACTTGTGTCGCTTGAGTCAAGCCTTCTCCCAAATGGTAAATATATTTTAGATAACTGGAAGGGCCACAAAAGTCTTCAGAATCAAACGAGAGTCAGAGCTTTCGATACAGAAAAAAGAACTGATCAAAAATGGATATTTAACTATTTTTTTATCAAAGTGTCGCTTAAGCCCCTTTACCTTTCCAGCGACGATATGACATTATCAGCTTGCTTAACTACATTGATAAGTCAAAGAAGAGTGTGGTAATGAGTAATGACTGTTTCAAAATTTCTATAATTTAATATTATATCAAATCTCATTTGATTTATCTTTATGAAACTTTGCTTGATTTATATCATTTATACACCTGACAGCCGTCTCGTCCTTTTTTTAGCGGTAACCTTTTAACCTGTCATTTAATCTCAGGTTAGCAATATATTTTTTTTAAATCTAGAAGTTATTTAAAAGCACCCTTTCTTTTTAGAAAAAGCTACCTACAATAATCAATGTAAGCGCTTGACTTCTTTATACTTTCATCAGTATCTGATGCGATCCTCGTGCTAAAAGCTTCTAAAAGCTTTTTAATGCCTGAAATTCGCATGAAAACCTACAAAAACTGGCAAGCACGGTTATAAAATAAATAAGGAGTTTTAATGTTCCACGTTTCGCTCATACAGTGTACATGAGGCAGATACATGTGCATGAGGCTCTAGATTCGAGGTGAGTTAGGATTTGAACAATGTTGTTGGTGTATAATGGTATTTTCAGCATCTAGGAAGTAAAATGAAGGGATTGTTTTGGCAATTGGTAGTTTATGTATTTTAGAGTTTTATTTGATTGTGTTAGTCGGTAGGGTTGTCGATTATTCTGTTTTTTTTTTTTGCTGTAAACCAAAAACACATTTTCTCAATTCAATATAAAATCGCATTGAAAATCAATAAAAATCATGTCTAACTTCTTTTTTGTTTTTAAAGAAAGACAAACATTCCCGGGTTTGAATAACCTGACAATATTTGAAAAACTCCTACTACCATCATAATAGCGGAAGATGTTGCTTATGCAATGATGGAGGACTTAGCCAACAGAAGAATTGAACCCAAGACGCCCGGGTGGCAATCCGACGCGTTTGTCCACTCAGCTACCGACCGGTCAAAATAACTAACTAACCATCACATCGTTTCCCCGCAAGGGTAGGCAGAGAGGACGAACCGCTATACAACTCTGTCTTGGTACACACTCCTTGCTTCATTCACATTTATACATCGTCTCATACATACTCTTTTGTTATTCCGACTATTCACATGGCCCGATTCAAGTATTTGTTTTTATTTTTTTTAAAGAAAGATGAACAATTCCGGGTTACGAATAACCTAACAATATTTGAAAAACTCCTCTACCATCACAACAAGCTGAAAATGTTGCTTGTGCAGTGATGGAGGACTTAGCTAGCAGAGGAATTCAACTCACGACGCCCGAATGGGAATCCGACGCGTTTGTCAACTCAGCTACTAACCGGTCGATTCACTAGATCGTGTCATGTTTTCCTTTGGGCGTCCCCAACTTCTCATTCTCGTTATGAAAATTATTTCCTTTGCGCATTATTTACATACGATCCAAACGAAGTATACAAAATAGCCAACTTTTTTGTGTAAATGACGTTTTTTTTGTAAATACCAAACAAGAATCACAACTGCTCGTAGCCAGCGAAACGATGGCATCCCCAATTGGACTACACTGTAGGGAAGGGGTAGGGGTAGGGAAAGTAGCTGGAAAAGAGGAAGGTACCTGGCTATTCAGATCAGGTCGCTTAACACGACTAAAGCCTTTTTAAGCAAAGCTTCGGTTCTGAGTGGTGGTGTTTCGCCGGGGCGATACTAAGAGTATCTACCACGCTGTTAATAATTATCAATCTTATGAATGTCTCTCCTTGACCTCGCCCATGAATAGCACGATGGTTGTTGACTCCACATACTTTTATCTCTTGGTAAATAAATAAACATTGTAGTCAGAATTTGGTGTCAACCTCGGAGATATAATATACAAGAGAGCGCTACTGAAGTCAGTATTGATGTGTTTTGCCGAACTCGGCTTGACCTAGGCGTGGCTAGGACTAGGGCTAGGGTATTTGTTCATCCATTCATAGCACATGGCGACATAATGTTTTTGTTTATTTGTAAAACCACTTTTCACAGTATTGTTAAAAACGAAAATATAGTATATAACCTAAAAATCATTGAGTTATGTCGATTTATGTCGCATATCAAAACGTGTGGGCGTTTCAACGTAGACGCGGGACACGAAGAACATTTTTACCTTAGAGTATATAGAGTGGTATCAATCCAAGGCAGTGTAGTCAGTTTTTGATGATTTTTACCTGACTCGGCGGACCTGGGCGTGGCTAAGATCAAGGCTAGGGTATTTATACATCCATTCATATCACATATCGACATAATGTTTTTGTTTATTTGTGTAACCACTTTTTTACAGTATTGATATCAACAAAAATATAGCATCTAACCTAAAAAAACCATTTAGTTGTGTCAAGTTTAGTGGCATAATAAAAAATGCGGACGGAGTCCCGCGGTGACCCAGGAGCCCAAGATAATTGTGACAGTAAGTAGAAGCGGAGTAATATATTTGCTGTCTCTTTCTCTCTCATGGTGTACGACGTAAAAACCCGGAGAAAGTGATTTATCGCAAGTTTGTATCGGTTGTGTAAAAATAATTAGCTCTCTCTCCATACATTGTTTCTCCAAGAATCTTACAATACTTAAAAGCGGTGTGATAATTTGGGAACTTTTGCTGTCTCTTTCTTTCTCATGGTGAACGACGTAAAAACCCGGAGCAAGTGATTTATTCCAAGTTTGTATAGGTTGGGTAAAAAGAATTGGCTCTCTCTCCATACATTGTTTCTCTAAGATTCTTACAATACTTAAAAGCGGTGTGATAATTTGGGAACTTTTGCTGTCTCTTTCTTTCTCATGTTGAACGACGTAAAAACCCGGAGCAAGTGATTTATTCCATGTTTGTATAGGTTGGGTAAAAAGAATTAGCTCTCTCTCCATATATTGTTACTCCAACGTGTCAACCTTCTCCGAGTATTTAGTTGTATTATATTCTTTCTGGTTCGCTTCTAGCCAGACATCGCGTCGCCTCGCTCTTCCGCGCCCGGAAAAATAACGAAGCAAATGCTCCCCAACAAGCAAGAAGTAAATAATGAAAGTGAAACGGCATTTTTATATTTTATACACGGGAATAAAGCGACGAGATAAGAGGCCGGCCTATTTATATGTCTCCGGGGAGATCGGGGCAACAGCATAGCCGAGGGTACTTCGGAATACGCAAGTATTATATATGAAGGAATGAAGAGTGAATGCGCGAACATAGAGGAAATTATATTTGTATCAAGATAAAGATCTGCCTTGAACTGAAAATTTATAACTAACTAACCATCACGCCGTTTCCCCGCAGGGGTAGGCAGAGAGGACGGACCGCCATACAACTCTGTCTTGGCACACACTTCTTGCTTCATTTACATTCATACATCCTCTCATACATACTCTTCTGTTATACTGACTCTTCACATGACCCGATTCAAGTATTTGATGTACTTGATCGTGCCATGTCTTTCTCGGGCGTCCTCGACTTCTTCTTCCATTCACTTTCGCATCATATATTCTTTTCACACTCCTTTCTTCGTTCATTCGCTCTACATGCCCAAACCATCTAAGCGTCCCTTTCTTGATCCTATCCATTACGCTCATATCAGCCTTGCATTCTTTCCAGATATCCACATTTGTAATACAATCATACATGGTTTTACCGCACATCCGTCTCAAAGATCTCATTCCCACAGCATTCAGTCTACTTTCATCCTTTCTCTGACAGTTCCATGCCTCACTGCCATACATCAGGGTTGGTATAAGCACTCCATTATGGACTGCTAGCTTCGCTTCTTTGGACAATTTCTTATTTGCCCCAACAGCGTTCAGTCCTCCATTAAAGGAGTTTCCTGCATTCACCCTTCTTTCAATATCCTTATCAGCCTTTCCGTCTCTTGTAAACATACTTCCTAAATACACAAACTCATCCACTTGCTTCAAGTATTCATCATTCACAACTATATTGCACGCTGTTCTCGTACTCTCTCTTTCAAACACCATCACTTTGGACTTACTTACATTCATCATCAACTCATTCTGCATACATTGATAAATGTAAAATTATGTCATTTTATAGAATGCATAAACTGATCCTCTTCAATTATAATTGAAATAGTGTCTCCCTACCTACCGTCAGATCTATAAAAGATCTTGGTGTCACTCTAGACTGTAATCTTTCTTTTCGTGATAACATTAATAGTGTAGATAATAAATCACTAAAATTTATTGGCTTCATCCTTAGAGCAATAGTATACAAGAGAGAGCGCTGCTGTAGTTAGTTTTTATGAGGTTTGCCGGACTCGGGTAGACCTGGGCGTGGCTAGGACTAGGGCTAGGATATTTATACATCCATTCATAGCACATGTCGACATAATATTTTTGTTTATTCGTACAACCACTTTTTCGCAGTATTGTTTTAAACAAAAATATAGCGTGAAACCTAATAAACCGTTGAGTTATGTTCATCTATTTCGCGTATCAAAACGTGTGGGCGGAGTCTACGAAGACGCGGGACACCAAGAACATTCTAACTATACTTTAAAGCGGCATGATAATTTGGGAGATTTTGTTGTCTCTTTCTTTCTCATGGTGTACGACGTAAAAACCCAAAGAAAGTGATTTATCCCAAATTTGTATAGGTTGAGTAAAAAGAATTAGCTCTCACTCCATATATTATTACTTCTTGGCTTCATCAATAGAATTGCCTGTGACTTTAAGAATATCCCTAGGTCAAGATCTAGGAATATGCCAGTGTCATTTGTTTCCTTTTCTATACCGTTCATATTCATCATATTGAATTGCATGGAAATTAGGGCGATAAAGAGGCGATTATTCATATGATGAAATTGAACAATCATTGAAAACTTCTTCATTATAAAAGCTGAGGAAAGACACTGATTTAATTTGCATTTTCAAAATTATTAATTTTATAATTGACTCACCTTCTTTGTTGCAACTCATCCAGTTCAACATTCCGTAGCCGTAGTAGACTCATAAACAATGAATTGCTGTTCCTCAATCATCACTCTACTAATTATATATTATCATTCTATCATTCTCCACTGTCCAGAATGTCGTGACTTGTTAACTCAAGCCATGACCAATCTAAATGATTTTTGTCATTCTTAACGACTCTTCCAAAACTTTCACTTGACCTTGGCTTTGATTTGAATGTTCTTTCTTATGTATATTTAGTCCTATTTTTGTAATTGCTTCATTTAATATTATGTATGTGCTGTTCTTTCTCTTGTGCTCTTTTTTTTCCATTTCGTGTTTCGTATTTTTTATGTAATTGGACTTAAGTCCGTTAGTTTATAAATAAATAAATAAAGATTATTGTGAAAGTTAGTAAGGAAACCAATCTGTGATGGTAGTTTTTGCTTTTTTAATAAATTGACATTCAGATAATACAGAGTACCAGACAACTTGGGCCGCCTGCTTTTTTTAAATTCTGAATTATTTATAAGTTGTTGAAATTATTAATTACGTGTGAACGAGACACGGAAAGGCTGATAAGTATATTGAAAGCAGAGTGGATGCGGGAAACTTTATTGATGAAGGATTGAACGCGGTTGGCGCAAATAATACATTGTCCAAATAAGCGAAGCTAGCAGTCCGCAACGGAATACTTATTCAAACCCTGATCTATTGCAGTGAGGCAAGGAACAGGAAGAGGAAGAGGAAGGATGAACGTAGACTGAATGCCGTAGAAATGCGTACATGAGGTAAACCCATGTGTGACCGTGTTAAAAATGCGGATATCTGGAAAGAATGCAAGATTGATGTAAGCGTAGTGAATAGAATTAAGAAAGGGAAGGTTAGATGGTTTGGGCATGAAAAGCGGATGAACGAAGAAAGGAGTGTTGTGAGAGCATATCACGCGAAAGTAAATGGTAGAAGAAGACGGGGACGTCGGAGGAAGATTCGAGCGAATCAAATATTTCAGTCAAAGGAGGTGGGGAAAAGAGGAAGGTTGGGAAATACCTGGCTATTCAGATCTGGTCACCAAACTCGGCTAAAGCCATGTCAAGCGAAGTTTCAATTCTGAATGGTGGTCTTTCACCAGGGCGATACTTAGAGTATCTACCACTCTGGAACGTGACGCAAATATACTTTTTTTTTTAAATTTATTATCTTTTTGTTTCTTACATTATTTTTTTACATTACCTACCTCACTAGGTCATAAGAACCTGTTCTGAGGTAAGTGACAGTGGGTACAAGTAGAATAATTAAAAAAAATGATAATATTTGTTACACAATGTTCTAGTTTGTCATGGAATGAGTGAAGAATTTCAAGTGCTATTTTAGGAGGTCTTCAATTTCCTTGCGGTCCTTACTCATTAGCCATTTAGTAATGTTTCGATTAAAGGAATACATATTGGTGATGGCTACAGTCTGTGGTGGGAGTTTGTTGTAAGTGTGAGGCGCGATGTACATATGGTGTCTTTGTGCAAAAGCTGTATTGTATTTAGGTACTAAAAGTCTTTCTTGTTGTTTGGCCCTTGTATTTTTATTATGTGTGTTATGACATTAACTAACTAACCATCACGCCTTTCCCCGCAGGGGTAGGCAGAGAGGACGGACCGCCATACAACTTGTCACACTGTCTTGGCACACACTCCTTGCTTCGTTCACATTCATACATTGTCTCATACATACTCTTATGTTATTCTGACTCTTCACATGACCCGATTCAAGTATTTGATTTACTTGATCGTGCCATGACTTCCTCGGGCGTCCTCGACTTTTTCTTTTATGACACATATTAATTAGATAATAAAAAAACCTTAATTCGATTAAGAAGTTTCTGAATTTTCACTTATTTTGTAGTGCGCTATGCAAATTAACCAACAATGACTATTCATAATAATCGAAAAATAGCGTGCTATTTGAAATGATTCGCGTATTCATTTTAACTATATTTTTTTCCTTCCAGCAATAACAACCTACTTATTATTTTCTATGAGCTAAGTTGTTTATTTTTGGCACAAACATAATACAGTTAGTAAGTATACGTAAATCCCTCTGGTAAAGTTCTCGACCAATTCTTCCGAGTCAATGAGACAAAATGCTGAATATTGAGTTTCTAAAATCTCCATACAGAACGAAGCACAAAGAAGTCTTTCGGTACCCACGTTCCTTTATTCTATTATTCCGTGGGGAGAATGCTCATTTGGTTACATTTGAATGTTTGATTTGATGACCTGTGATGTCAGACGTTCGCCGGAGGTCAATTTCACTACAAGGTCAAATATTTAAACGACGTACGTACGTATGCAAGCATTAGTTTCTTTGTTGGTGTATGTGTGAGTGTTTGCGTCATTTGTATGAGTGGGTCTGTTCGTATCTTTTGTATTTATTTTTTATAATGATGATAAAATAAAAAACCCTAAAATGTAGGTTTAAAAAAAAAAACATTTTGTATCGCAACGTTTCGTTCAAATGATATTTTAAACGATAACTTTCAACTGGTACACGTTATCTTACATTATTCAGTACGAAGTGGCAATATTTTAAAATTTATATTATTGTAATTATTTTACGTTCACAGATGTTTAGGCACTGTTTTGTAACTTTTTATAATAAATAACAACAAATGCAGTAAGAAATTTAAAGTGATGAACAGTTCAGTTGTGGGCATTTAATTACATGAATAAATAAAAATTATATGTGTATGTATAGACATGTAAAATATATTTTTTATATCCGATTTACCCCGTGTTTCTAATCTCTATGACGCTCCACCACTCCATAGCTCACGATGGAAATGGCGTTTCTAGAAATTTTTGACAGAAAAAGCTGTGGAAATTTCTTTATGCCAGAGCTCACCACTCGAGAGTTTTTGCTGTTTCTGCACACAAACTTTCTGCTTGATGTATGAAAAATACTGTTTTTAAGTAATAGGTAAGTAATCGTGAAATAGCACATGATAAAGGATCGTTAAGGGTCAGCACCCTAAAATAGACACTTTTTGACTTTCTAGTACAACCAATATTAGAAATGATTCAACCGTAATTTTCATACGAGTAGTTTTAAAAATGTCTGAGGTTTCCAGTGAATACAATTACCAAACAGTAATCTTTTAAATTCTTTGTCAAAAGCATTCTAGAATGTGAGGTAAAACGTTCAAAATGCCTTTTTTGGTTTCAACACTGCAACTTTTACTGACATCTTACTATATTTTTCATAGAATTTAAAGAATTACAGCTGTAATATTGTATTCACTGGAAAACTCAGACATTTTTCTAACTACACCCAGATTTTTTTTAGGATTGCTTGTATTAGAATGCTAGAAAGTAACGTTTAACGTCATCTAGAGTGCTGACCCTAAAGGGATGTGCAGGAAAAACAGGGCGGTTCACTGAGATTTCAATTATATTAATCATGAATGGTACTGTATAAGAGTACCTATAAATATATGATGTTTCCGTACTAGCAAAACTTAATCATTAGGTAGGTGATACTTGTTAATATTTAATTTTCTCACTTATTTGCTGTTAGTTTAACATTTGTCCTGACGAATGAAGGGTTCGTGTTCGCACCACACCGATGCGAAAATGTTATGTAGATGAAATTAAACTAAGTATTTGTAATAATAGTTAATTACAAACATTCCCACGTATCCCTGGTGAAAGGGACGCTCATTATGTTGGTTACTTCAACGGCCGTTAGGTCCGCGGTAAGTGATAGATACGATCATCAGCGCAAAGTCAACATTTACCTTTCGGGAATCGGGTCACATTATTATTTGCTCGCTCATTTGCTAATGGAGCTCTTTGCGTACGCGAAGGGGGAGTGGATACCCACGCCATCCTTATATCATACGTGTTTATGTAAATATTAATATATTTATGTTGGATTTTATTTGTTGTTCACCTTACGTTAACTCATTCGCCTCAAACCGCGAGACTCTCTCGGGTATTAGTCAAAAGGCATTAACCACGAACCTCGAGCTTGTCTCGGCTGTACAGTAGGTGGAACTAATAAATAAAAACGGACAAACTAGTGCCACCTATGTGGTGAATGGATTTATATTATTAAATATTTAAATAATTTCAATAATCTTATACACAAATATGAAACAAAGAAAAAGCCAGTAAGTAAAAAGAACAATGGTAGTGACCGAGACTCGAACTCGGAACCTCTACTCTATCCGGGAGTAACACTCTGCCAATTGAGCCATCAAGACCTTATTAGAAAGCGTCATTTTTAAACGATCTCATACTTGTCATGACCATTGTTCTTTTTAGTTTCTGGCCTTTTTCTGTTTCATATTTGTGTTTTAGATTATTGATATTATCGAAATATTTAATAATAAATAAACATTAATAATAATAATAAAATTTGGTCGATTTGTATAGCGCCGTTTTGTGAAAAAAACACCTCAAGGGCGCTGTACAGATCTTATTTTCTATCATTACATATTAATTCCTAGTTTAAATAAGAAAATATACAGGAACATACTTACCTGGCAGGTCCCATCAGATAGACACAATTATTAACTTAAAATTATGATTATGATTTTATATATTATATTATATTATATATATACATATATTATATATATCCTTTTTTTTTCGATTTAGGCCATGGGAGCGAAATTAAAAGAATGGACTCTCTGAATTTGTCATACAGTACAGGATTTGGTTAAAATTTGCATATCTAAAGGTGATTCGTCGAGAGACAGATTATGTTGGATTCTTTTAATGAATTTAAGGATATGAGAGTCTGAAAAGGTAAGTTTTCAGTTTGGACCGAAATTCTGTTGGGCTCGTTATACATCTGTTCCGGAGGGAGTTTATTCCAAGCCTTCGGCCCGTTAATTCCAATTTTAACAGGATTTATATTAGTTTTTTTTTGTACACCAAGTATAAATATAGCAGTAAAGAAAATAGTGGAGAAGTGACACAGGTAATATTGTTTAATATGACTAAATGAAACTAATATTTACAGAAAGCCATCCGTAAATAGATAAAGCCCTCTCGAGACATAGATGTATATAATTAGATACGACACTAAGCTCCCTGAGTGGCTCCAGTCAAGTGGAGCCCATGAAAGTCATAGCTAGATTCACTACTTTAGTCGATTGATGACCGTCGGCGGATCATGATATTTATTTATTTATTTATAAATTAACGGACTAAAGTCCAATTACAAAAATACATATAAAACACGAAATATAAAAAAGAGTAACAGAGAAGAAATAGCATATAAATTGAGATAAATGAAGCGATGACAAAAAATAAGGCAAAATAAACATAAGAGAACATTCAAGCCATGGTCTTAGTCAAAGTTTTGGTAGAGTCGTAAAGAATGACGAAAATCATTTAGACTGCTACCAAAAATTTCAAGACCATGGCTTGAGTTAACAAGTCTTGACATTCTGGACATTGGAGAATTATACCCGTAATTAGTATTGTGATGATTGAGGAACAGCAATTCATTGTTTCTGAGTCTACGGCAAGGAATGTTGAACTGGATAAGTTGCAACAGAGAAGGTGAGTCAATAAAACAATTAATAATTTTGTAAATGAAAATTAAATCGAAGTCTTTCCTGCGCTTTTCTAATGAAGACATTTTCAATAATTGTTCAATTTCATCATATGAATAATCGCCTCTTTCTCGCCCCAATCTCCATGCAATACCGCGTAAGAAGCGATGTTGTACGGATTCAATATGATGAATATGAACGGTATAGAAAGGGACCAAATTACACTAGCATATTCTAAATGAGGGCGAACTAATGAGCAGTAAAGGGTTTTTAGAGTCTTTATATTCTTAAAGTCACATGCAATTCTATTGATGAAGCCAAGAAGTTTTAATGATTTATTAACTACATTATTAATGTGATCACGAAAAGAAAGATTATAGTCTATAGTGACACCAAGATCTTTTATAGATCTGACGGTAGATAAGGAGACACTATTTAATTTATAATTGAAGAGGATCGGTTTATGAGTTCTATGAAATGACATAATTTTACATTTATCAATGTTTAATTTTAGGCAGTTAGTTTCACACCATTCATTAAATGAATCAATATCACTTTGGAGAAGAATACAGTCATGAAAAGATTTTATTATTTTAAGGATCTTATTGTCATCTGCAAAAAAGCCAAAAACGCGAGGAAGAAAATACTTTAGCAATGTCGTTAATAAATATGTTAAAAAGGAGAGGAGCTAGATGGGCACCTTGGGGTACTCCAGACGTTACTTTAATATTAATAGATTCAAAGTTATTAATTTTGACTCTTTGTTGTCTATCATTTAAATAAGATTTGAAGAAAGATAATAAAGGATTTCTAATACCGATAGCATGAAGTTTGGCGATAAGAATTGAGTGATTAACTTTATCAAAGGCTTTAGAAAAATCAGTGTAGAGAACATCTGCCTGAGAGTTAACTTCCAGAGCGTTAACAATGGTATTAGTGAAGGAAAGTAAATTTGTTGTGGTAGACTTAGCAGATCTAAATCCATGCTGTTCCTCAATCAGAACATTTTTAAATACGGGGGTAATTTTCTTTGTAATGATGGACTCAAATATTTTTGGAATGTGGGATATAATCGAAATTGGTCTGTAGTTTTCAATGTTGGACTTGTTACCAGACTTAAAATAGGCCTAATATATGAAATTTTCCATGAGTCAGGAAATGAGCCAGATGAAAGTGATAGGTTAAATAAGATAGAAAGTGGCTTAGATAAGATGTATTTACATTCTTTCAATACAATTTCAGGAATTCCATCAGGGCCAGTGCTATTCTTACTAGATAGATTTTTTAACGAATTAAATACATCTAAAAGTGAGATTTGGCAATTATTCAAGTCAACATTTTCTGTATAGTTGTATGAAGGGTGGTGCACGATATATTAGAATAAACAGAGGAGAAGTGTTTGGCAAAGAGGTTAGCTATGTCAAGTCCGTTTGTGGCATGAGTTTCATTATAAAACATACTTGAAGGGATATCATTTTCAGTCCGCTTTTGTGCTACAAATTGCCAAAATTGTTTTGGGTTTAGTTGTAATTTTGACTCAGTGACTTCTATGAAGGATTTGTAGCACTTAGCTGATTCAACTTTAGACAATTCCCTAAGATTACTAAATTTTTGGTAATGCCTTAAGTTGCCTGAATCTTTAAACAATTTGTGAGCTTTCTTTTTTTCAAATATCAGCTGCTTCAGCTTCATACTGAACCATTTAGGAAACTTAGGTTTGGAGTAGATTCCCCGTGGAACAAATAAATTTACAGCATCCGTCAAACATTTGTTAAATTTAAGTACAGCATCATTAATATTAGAATAAAATGCCAGTTTGCGTACTAATATTATATATTTCAAGAACAACCTTGGGAAGTATGGAAAAACTGACAGAATTTATTTCCACAGGAAAGTGTATTTTTATTACACTAAACAACTGCTAGAATTGCTTATTTGGCTATATTATTATCAAGTTCAAAGTTGAAATGTTGTTTGGCAAAGTACGATATCGAACCTGCTCGATCTTAGCCAATCTTTGTCAAAGCTTCTATCGCTGGCATGTCTAAGTGGTAGATACTCGTAAATACCGCCCTGGTGAAAGACCACCATTCAAATCGCGAAGGGTTGCTAAAAATGGTTTTAGCCGTGTTTCGTGACCAGATCTGAATAGCCAGGTACTTCCCAACCTTCCTCTTCCCCACTACTTTCAGTCTCACAACATACCCCAATTAGATATGCCATAGTCTCACTGGCTCTAGACGGTTGGGAGCAGTCTTGACACTTGCATGGTATTCACTATTAAAAAAAAAATCATAAATAGGAAGCGTAGAATGGAACATGATTTAAGCAATGTTTCGTGTGGAGCTGTCTCTCAATTATGTACCTCTATTTCTTGATGTGATATTTCAAAAAAAAATAGCACTAAATTTGCGTATTATCATATGTTTGGCTCTTGATTCCTGTTTTTTTTTTAACATCGATCCAATACATAGGCTTTAGGTTATCTGTTTGGTGTATTCTCAGTTTTACAATAATTATTAATAACATTGGCGACGTAAACTTAATGTGTAGTAAATTATTTAGAATACGTAGCCAATACACAACACAATTAACTACGTAACGAAATTAAATGTGCAAGCCGATGTAAAAGGTCTCAAAGTAGGATACTTAAAAACTATTATTTGAAAGAATACTTTAACCATTAATATTGTAATGTCTCCCTGTAATATGTATAATTATGTCTGTACCACTGATGTGTCTCTGTAGCAAGCGTACATTGTGAAACAATAAATTTTAAAAATCTTTACAGTGAGTTTATTGACTCTTCTCTAGGATTACAATGCAATAATAAACTTTATAATAAAGAAATTAATTTATCAGAATAAGCAAACACTTTGTGGATTGGCATGATTAATTAAATAAAACACACGTTGTTTTAATCCACTTTATTTTTGAATATGTCTACTAGTTTCGATTCTTCTGAATCTTCATCGGGACTTAAAAATATACTACTATTTATTATATATATTTTTAAGTCCCGATGAAGATTCAGCAGAATCGAAACGTGTAAACATATACAAAAATAAAGTGGATTAAAACAACGTGTGTTTTTATTTAATTAAGAATTTAATTCCTCACTTATTTTACAACCTTCCCATCTAGAGACTCGTTCTCGTGTGTCAGGTTTCGCTTTCGAATTATTTTCAGTTTTTCATGTGAATTCGCAACAATTATAAACTATTTATTTGAAATATTGGGTAACGAAATAGTATTGAAATGTGCTTTTCTACATCATCTTTGTAGGGTTCCCGTGATACTTTGGAAAACTTTTTCTCTATTTTTACTTGGGAATGTGCTGAAAACGCACATTGTTCATTATTTATTATTCTAGATCGAAATTCCTACATTTTTGTCGACCATGGCAAAATATTGCTAAAACTTAGGTGGCCGTATATTTTCCTTTGAAATGTGAGGTATTTTTATTGCGGATTCCCGCATTCTTTTCATCTCGCTTCAGGATATTCAGTATGACCTGTGCCGCTTTGTCTATTTTTCCTCTTCGGGTTTTAAAGTTAAAAGGCCATCTTGTTACCTTAACATTTGAAGTATTTTGTCATTTTGTATCTACATATTGAACGAATCACGGTGTTCTATGTTGAAGCTATAACTTTTAGAATTGTAGTCAAATATATTGAATGACTTGAAGAGTTATCTAGTAAACTAATAATTTGTTTTTCTTTTGTTTCAGGTAACTTTTACAACACATACAAAACTATGCAAGGAGTGTCTTTCAAAAGTGGTAACTACTATTATGTTATTTTGAAGATAAGATGTAATTTCCCCCAAGAAAGTAAAAGGCCATCTTGATAGGAATAGTTGGAGCTTTTGGCGGGAACTTTCTTCGACTACGAAGGACTGGTAGTGTCTTTATGTACATCAAAAATAGTGAAATTCTTGCTTTTCCTTCATTTTATATCGTATGTTTGCAGCAATGAACAATAGTTATTTTTCGGTAACAATTTAAGCACGCAGTTCCAATATTATAATTTACAATATTATGTAAACAATTGGACACCCCCCCACCCACCACTTCCTTCTTTAACGGCCCGCCTTACTAGCGGCCAAGTTCGTGTAAAAGTATTGCGTAATAAATGATTTTTAGATATTATGCAAAACGCAACAAAATCTCTGCTCTGCTACCTTAACCTTAATATATATTTTTTAAATCTCTAGGAATCTTCATCGATTTGAAGGTTCTAATTTCTAATTTATTGTAGCAAAATATTTATATAAATTTGTTTTATTGACTCACCTTCTCTGTTGCAACTTATCCAGTTCAACATTCCTTGCCGTAGACTCAGAAACAATGAATTGCTGTTCCTCAATCATCACAATACTAACTATGGGTATAATTCTCCAATGTCCAGAATGTCAAGACTTGTTAACTCATGCCATGGTCTTGAAATTTTTGGTAGCAGTCTAAATGATTTTCGTCATTCTTTACGACTCTACCAAAACTTTGACTAGACCATGGCTTGAATGTTCTCTCCTATGTTTATTTTGCCTTATTTTTGTCATCGCTTCATTTATTATTATGTAAATGCTGTTCCTTCTCTGTTGCTCTTTTTTCCATTTCGTGTTTTATATGTGTTTTTTGTAATTGGACTTTAGTCCGTTAATTTATAAATAAATAAAATACCTTACAATTAACATCTTAGTCGACCAAAATAGGTAAATGTGAAGGTAATGACACAAATTAATGAGGTAATTGGCGAAAATAAATTATGTCTTTAGAATACGAAAAACGATGTAGAAAGCTGATCTTCAATTAAATCATTTCCTGTGCAATACTTTAACTAAAATCTGGCAAATTACATTTACACCCCACATTTATTTAGTTATTAAATTCTCGGTACCAAATATTATAAGAATTTGTAGGCTCGTGCAAAGGTCTATCCGTTCAGAATCGCCGAGTCTTCCATTTAATTTGGCGCTGTAGGAAACCTATAGAAAACTTTATGAATGGGGTTGAAATTCCGTGAAGAGGTGCTATTATAGCCTACGTTGTGCGATCCTTTATCTGAATTTGGTTCGTTTCCGCTTTTTCTCTAGATGCTGCGAATTTCGCAAAGATCTATGTATCATTGTACATAATGTACATACCAGCGTTTTTTATAGCTGTATAAATATGTGTGTTCAGCTTGACACATTTAACTTAGCACTCAGCGGCTTTGCTAGTGCAAATTTTGCGGATACATTTTCTTACGGATTATTGAAATGTTTACTTTTGACGAGTACAATAAATGACAAGACGTCTGTTTGGTGAAGAGTTATTTTATTTACTGATTATAAGGAGCAGGGTGACGTCTTTTAGATAGTACAATAGTTGTTCCCACTACTGCAGCTGGGGAGGTTGGCGTCCTCCGTTGAAGTGGTACGTTAGAAACACACAATTGATTCGATGGTGTCAGCAGTCTAGCGGTGCAGCGTGCGGTGTGTACGGCGGGTGTAGTTCATTGATCCCCACAGTGCCTTCTTTGATCGCCTGCAATGCTAAGTGTGTCAAGCTGTATGTTGTCTTAACGTATTAAACAATGTATTGTGGTGCAATAAAAATAAAATAGGTTTCTATTTTTGAAAATCGCAACAGTAATGGCATAAATATCCAGATGTAATCATAAAGATGCTGGGAAAAAAGGTGATAATAATATATCTACCGTATTATACAGGTAGTTGATAAATGAATTATTATTTGATTTAAATGACTGTAATTAGGTGTTAATAGTTGTTAATTTCGTGATATGTATGTATTTCTTAACATATCATGTTTGTAAGACAGGGGGGCATGCACAATGCGATCATGGCCATGTCTATATTGCCACGCAAGAACTGTCAAATTTTGTTTCCGTTGTGTTTTTTGCGTCTGTATAACAGTCAATCTTTAAACAGAATAAAAAAGATCATTTTTTTATTTTGTTTTGACAAATTTAAAAGTTTCGAGATGTTTCCATGCAAGTTCTACTCTGTTATTTTCAATAACTGCGGATGAATCATCATCTGGAAGCTGTTAATATTTATATTTTTAAAAGTCATTGTCTCTTGTATGATTCAGATTATGTAAAGTAACTGAACATGCAAATCCTCTTAGTTGTTTTCCTTTTTAGGCGTCCAGTCACTAAACAAATAAAAGCCCAACTCAGCGGTGATTTGGATATTTGTCACTTGCTTGTTTATCTTGAAATCCCCTTGTTAGTGCAATAATAATGTTTTTGACTCCCACTTTGCATGACCAAATCAACGTTAATATTATTATTGAGCTTGTTTTTTTTTGAGAAAACAACGTGAATCACGATTATTGCACAATTTGGGGAAAAAATTAAGGCTACAGAAAAAGGTAGTAATTTCATTGCATTTTTTTCTGAGAATAGAAGATATTTTTACACAACACTTATGGATATTTATTTAATGTTTTATTAAGAGTGTTTTGTTAAGAGTGTTTTGTTAAGAGTGTTTTTGTTAAGAGTGTTTTGTTAAGAGTGGTTTAATTTTCAGAGAGTTGATGTTTTTTTAAAACACAAGATATAAAAAGATTTCACAGTACTTTTAAGGGTCAGCTGCCAAAATACACACTTTTTGGCTTTCTAATCAAGCAATACTACAAATGATTTAATTGCTGCTAATTCGATACGGGTAGTTAGGAAAATGTCTAAGGTTTGCATTGAATCATTTTCTTAAATAGTAATCTTTCAAAATATTTATGAAATTCACACAGGAATTTTAAGTAAAACGTTAAAAAATGCCTTCGCTGGTTTTCAAACTGCATACTTTACTGACATTTTAGTATGTTTTTCATAAAATTTAAAAGAATATAGTTTAAAAAAATAATTCACTAGAAACCTTGGACATTTTCCTAACTACCCATAGAAAATTTACACATAGGTAATTTGTAGTATTGCTTGTATTAGAATTCTACAAATTACCGTTTAGAGCCATTTTTGGGTGCTGACCTTACTTTGGTGGAGCTTTTTCAAAAATAGCTTAGTGCACAATACGGAAAAAAATACTTATTGATAAAAATAGTTTTAAGTAGTTATACATTGATATTCAATACACTTCATGCACTCAGAACTAATTAAATGCCGCAAATCTAATAAGATTATCAGAATCAGAAGATTCACGCTACATTTTAAATAATTTCGTTATATTACGCTTTTCAAATTCGTGGGAGGAAGATTAACAAAATATGAACAAAATTACCTTTTGTTGCTACAGGATTAATACTTCTTAATACCCCCTCGGCTTTAATCTCCGAGGATAAGGGACGGCCATACGGCCATACGGCTAATATGCCCATTCAATCTGCGCCCGGAATCTCTTCCCGGCACCCGGCGCGGCCCGGGCTACATTCTACCGGCCTTTATTCCTTTATTGCCTACATAGCGAGAGATTACAGGGGCCACTCTGCCGGGCCTTTCATTGGATTACAAAAGACCGGCCTTTTGCGCCGATCCGGAACACACTAGATGAAAATCGAACCATTTTTTTTTTCAATAAAATCATTTTATTGATTGACTTCGTGGCGCCCCGTGCTTTACAAATACTTGCTTGAAAACTGAATAGAAAACTGTGTACTAACGTCAGAAATTCGATATCTATTTGTTTGAATTAAGATGCAGAACAGTGAAATGTTACGAAAGCTGGAAAATTACTTAAATCTATATTTTTTTTAATGTACATACTCTATATCAGAGTGGAAGATACTCTAATATAACCCTGGCGAAAAACCACTATTCAGAATCGAAACGTTGCTTGAAATGGCTTTAGCTGTGTTATATAACCAGATCTGAATAGCCTGGTTCTTCATCACCTTCCTCTTCACCATCTACCTCCCCTCCTCACTACCTTCAGCCCACATACCTCGCTCGGGGTATGTAGGCTGAATAGCACATTATACTTATATACACGTACAAAGATTCTTCGAAGGTTTATAAAATATGTTAACGAAATCGTTTATTATTTAATTTTATCCGTTGTGAGAAACAAAAGATAACTAACTAACCATCACGCCGTTTCTACGCAGGGGTAGGCAGGGGGACCGACCGCCATACAACCCTGTCTTGACGCACACTCCTTGCTTCATTCACATTCATACATCGTCTCATACATACTCTTCTATTATTCTGACTCTTGACATGGCCAGACTCAAGTATTTGATTCACTTGATCTTGCCATGTCTACCTCGGGCGTCCCCCCCGACTTCTTCTTCCATTTACTTCTGCGTCATAATTATTTTCACACTCCTTTCTTCGTTCATTCGCTGCACAAGTCCAAACCATCTAAGCGTCCCTTACATCAGCCTTGCATTCTTTCCGGATATCCACATTTTTAACTCGGTCACACATGATTTTATGCACATACGCCTCAGGGATCTCATTTCTACAGCATTCAGTCTACTTGCATCCTTCCTCTGCCAGTTCCATGCCTCATTGCCAGTTCCATGCATCAGGGTTGGTATAAGCACTCCATTGTGGACTGCTAGCTTCGCTTCTTTGAACATTTTGTTTTATTTGCGCCAATAGCGTCCAGTCTTCCATCAATAGAGTTTCCTGCATTCACCCTTCTTTCGATATCCTTATCAGCCTTTCCGTCTCTCGTAAACATACTTCTTAAATACAAAATCTCTTCCACTTGGAACAAGTATTCATCATTCACAACTTACATAATATTATATATTTATTTTTTTGTACTAAATTAACATTTTTTTACTTAATACTAACAGTAGATATAATATATAATATAAATTGAATAAATGTACAAAGTCTAGTTTCTAGTTAATGATAATTACCTCCCTAATTGAGAAAGTTCTCTTGCTTAGGGAGTAAATATGTATTATAATATTACACACTGTTCTCGTACTCTCTTTTTCAAAAACCAAAAGACTACACATCTTAAAAAATAAAAATAAATCGTCCAAAAAAGGTACCTTCATTTCTATACGATTTATGAACGTTTATCTATAACTTACATGGTTTTGAATTATGAGCAGCGATAAACTTCATGGTTTGAAAGTGTGACTTCGCAGGCGTATGCTAAAAAATAAATGGACGAGCCTCACCACGAATAAAGAAGTGCCAAATTAGAAAAAAAAGCAAAAAGTTATTTATATAAACCATTTTTTTTCAATGCATTAAGGTCCTTTATTTGAACTGCCCATGTTGCTTTTAGAAGAAATACATAATTTAGTCAACAATTATTATGACAGAAAAATTGATGCGGACCATAAGGAACTGGCTTCGCCCGTTATCAGTACTCCCTCCACGGTGGGTAGAAATTTCAAGGGTTCTCTTGTCACTTGACCTTACAGAGAGCCGGTGTTCGGTAAAATATAATAATAAAATAAAATAAACCCGCGGATAATAAATAGTGTGTCATATTCGGAGATTTAATCGGAGTTGCTAATGCGAAAAGTATATCGAAAAACATAGTGATGATGATGGGTAGGAATTTGTCAAGTCTTCTCTCATACAAACCAGGCTGAGATACATCCCGCCAAATTCCATTGTGTGAATTTTATATCGATGTTTATTTTCCCGAACCCTATTATTTTTAAACCCTCCATTTTTTTACATCGAATCTCTGAGCTCTCGGAGGCTTAGAAAAGGATTAGATTTTGCCCAATTGTCTGTAACGAATTTGAATAATTATACTGAAGGGATAAAATTTTATAGGAATTGTATAATGCGCGATTTTCTGAAGTCTTTCACTGCGATGGCTGCAAGGCCTTCTTCACCTTACATTTAATCCGAGATTTCTGATTAAATGATTCAGTTAAAAAACATTATTCGATCAATAAAATTAAATATACCACTATTTTAAATCGAAATGGCTTAGGCAACTTACTACCGGCATTCGTATTTCCTGACCACTTTAACGCAATATATTTCGAATTCCTTCCGAAACCCGCCTCACTATATTACCCAACCGGTATAGTTCTGCTTACCTGAAACCACGGGAGCTCTCGTGAACTATCACTTATGTTTTTTAGTTATGAATGTGGAATATTCTCTAAACATCGCCCTGGTGAGGGACCACCATTCAGAATCAAAATAGCTTTGGCTGTGTTTAGTCACTAGATCTGTATAGCCAGATACTCTTCAAACTTTCTCTTTCGATTCATCCCCCCACTTCCTTCGGCCACTTTCCTGCTTTGAGCTATTGCAGAATCATAGGAAAAATATAAAAAATATTTTTAAAACGGGTATTTCATTTATGCCAATCACTATCCATAACTGTACCCTGGAAATGTGCCAAATGTGAAGTGGTAGCGCTTGTTCACAGCTCACTGGGTTGGCGGGTAGTGGGGTGAGGGGTGGGTGGGTGGTCGTAACGGAACTCTCAATGACAGAGCATTACGGAGACTTGAGCGAGTGGAGGATCGGAGGAGGGGCGTCGGAAAGAGAGGGCTAACCACTACTACGGAATTCTCGTAGAACCCTCATTTTACTTAGAATGAAGACACGAAGTAAATAATACTAAATTCACAAGTTTGTAAAAGCAAAAGCATGGAAACCGACTTTTTAAAATAACTTAATATTTTCTAAAGAATTAGTGAATTAATTATTTTTGAATGTCATATAAAATTGAGTAGTTGTTGCGAGCTGAAATAGTTTTATATGACCTAGAAATATCAGACAGCAAAAAATCTGTGACTTCTGCCTCGTAATTAAAATTGTCTTATTTAATAAATCTATTTACCTAATGCCTGTGCTATATTTATTTATTTATTTATATACGCCCTCATGGGCTTTTACATAACATAAGATATAAAATAAAATAACAGTGACATCAAAAATAACAATGACATAAAAAATAACAATGCACCCAAAAACATGATGAAATTGATAGAAATATCTAGTATTTTTGAAAGAGGTATGCTATTATAGCCTTATTGTAACTAGATTCAGTGCAGTTGAATATATCTACTATTTCAACGATAGAATTACTCACTGCATGCAATCTAGGTATGAGCGAGTATTTAAATGACTCAGTCCTGATATTGTTGTTTTACTTAAGCCCACTAATTGTTATTAGCGAAAGATGGACAACAAATAGTGTGTACTCGTATACGATTGTGAAAATTTTATAAAAGTTTTTTCAGTAAAAGTTTTAGAAAAAACGTTTACTTTTTTTTCAAAAATTAAATAACCGATTTTTTTCTTTTCTGAAGTAGAATAACAAGTTAGAAACACGCTGTATGTAAGCAAAGCATCTGTGTGAACACTGTGTTCGACTCAACATTCGCTGCGATACGTATACTCTTGTAGCTTTGTAAAGTAGCCCTTGTTAAAAGTTGCGCTCTTGAATGTAGCCATGTATATTATGTATGTAGTAAGTAGTTATTTCGGTGGTTGAACTTTTCATTCAGAGTCCATGTCTCTTTGCCCTTATTTCGATAACCTTTTGGTATCTGATTTCAAGCGCACTACTTACGTCCACTTGCGACAGGTGTATCAAAGCCCCTTTGTACACTCTTCGCTATTTTAGACGTTGCTTTGGGGAATCTTCGCAAAGGGGGTAGTACAGACTGTCGTAGTAGGTCAGAAGGCTATGGACTAGTTGTAACCCATTAACGCGGTGTTAGGGCGAGCTACAGTGTTGTTAATGTAGCGTTTCGTTTGAAGATCTGTCAAGTTTAGTCTTGTTCTGAATAACAAGTGTAGATTATGGAATGGGATGTTCACATTCACGGAGGTAAGCTGTATAACAAGAAATGTTTGCGTATTCTGGCGAGGGGCATGTGACAAAATACGCAGCCCAAGGTTGAAAAAACATGAAATATTTAACATCAGTCAAGTAATTTTTTTCCATCAGTAACAAGTTCAAAACTTTTGTATTTCTTTTTTATATTTTCCTTGCTTAGGGTTTTTTATCCAGTTAAGATCTTTTCCCTAAGAAAACACTAATGTAAAATTAAACTCAGTCAATCAAATAAAACCATCGGATGGTGATAGTAATAAGGCCTAATGAGTCGCAGTACTAGTTGGATAGACATTATGAAGGGTATTTGAATAAGCCCCAGCTAGTTAGTAGAGGATTACGAAAGAATTCATAAAATCAAAAAATCAAAAATTGACGATCACATAATCTAGACAACTTGCATCTAATAATCTAGAGCAGCGGTTTTTTTTTTATTTTTGTTCATAAGTTTTCTGTAAGAACAGGTTCTAAACATACGTATGCCTACCCTCGTTCATTTTTTTTGTAATTAAAACCTTGTTTCACCACAAACCCCGTAAGATGCTACCAATGGAGAACCGCGAGTCTAGAGATACGCATGTGTGCGAGTTTGCCTTCGAAGGTATATAAACTACCGCTAGTTAAAAGATATCGTAACATTATTGACAAAAAGTACCAAAAGGTATTCAATTATTTAAAAATATGTATATATAAATCAAGCTGTTCTACAAAAATATAATATCTCCTTTTTTTTACTTGATCGGAACATTACAGAAGTAATTTATAATAAATCTACTTGGTGGTTTATTTGATTTAGAAAAATCTTCGTCTTTCCATTAGTCGCGATCGTCGTAATACATTATAAGCTGTCTTTAGACTTACCATTTGTTTGAGAGACGCACCATTCCTCAACTGCGCGATCGCCCATTGGCTGGTGGTGTTCGCGGTTCATTTGTTATTTCTATTCGACATTCGAAAATGGGGTAAGGGATGGGGGAGGAGATATATGTTGGGTAATGGATGACCACCGAAGTCATTTACCAAACTTATCTCTGCCATCCGTGCTAGAGGTGATTCGTAATTTAGGGTTGCCAACCAACCAACCAACCTTTGGACTATCGAATTATGAATCAGTTTTTATGGGTTACAAAATTACCTGGAATTCGAGAAATTCTTATTTATTTAATGTTATGTCAACACAAGACCGACTTTTCGACGTCAGTAAAACTATGGCATCCCTTATTTATATACGAGAATGTTATAAGGCAGAAAGAAATGTTCAAAGCGATGGATGTGTCGAATCTGCGGTTTCTAGACCTAGAGCCTATTTCTATCTACTAGCATCGGTAAAAACTTCAAAGTTTTGTGAATGCTTGACGAACTGCTAGTTCTTTAAAATGAACCCTTCGCGGTGAACGCTTCAATTGCAATCGAAAAGAACTATAGTTCTTCGCCGAAAGATAAAATTTCATGGGGAGGGGGGTGGCTAGCGATCACAAATCGAACAGAACTGACACAGGGAAACCGGTCCACGAAATTTTATTTTCATGTGGGGAGAGGGATTGGCTAGCGACCGGAAATCGAAAAGAACTGGAACCGACAAAATAACTAACGCTGCAATCGAAGTGCGCACAAAATAAACCTACGTGTGCTGCCGCTAAATAAAGTAGTGTATGAAGTCGAACTACGATTGAAGGGAACTGCCGAAAAATGAAGTACTTCTTTGTAGCAGTTCACACAGAGCGGTTACAACGCTACTATCAACAAATATTTATAATGGTAGCTCTCTAATTATCAAAGTTCCATTTTTTCAAATCCGTTTTTAATTGAAAGGCTGTTTATCATGGCGATGTCATCAATAATCCAAAAATGATCATTTGTCCCGGAATGTTGTCAGTACTCGGCCGGCCCTAGTTGCTGTTGTTCGGGGCCTCGTGCCCTGCCCACAGTGCCCACACTCGGGATCGTTATCTCCTTATTCGTGTATTATTATGATCGTGTAAATATCGCCAAACTTCATTATTAATGCCAATGACAGTGACTAACTTCACCCCGGGGTCGGCACTGAAAAACAGCACGCGAACAACGCCGCGCCGCGTCCAAATGATGCCTACATCAATCGGCAAATAGTTGAACGAAATTTGTCTAATTGCCTTTTGTTATTCTCTTTTGAATGAAATTTGTCTTTCTTATTTTGTTTTGCCGTCTCATCCTTTAATTACAGAAGAAGGGAGGACTTTGAAATTGAACGTTTGAATTAGGGTATTTATAATATAGTATAGACCTTAGAGCAATAATATACAATATATTGTTACTTCAAGGTATAGACATTGTATTATTGACCCACCTTCTTTGTTGGTTCTCATCCAAGTCAACATTCCTTGCCGTAAACACAGAAACAATGAATTGCTGTTACTCAAATCACTCTACTAATTATGGGTATCATTCTCCACTGTCCAGAATGTCGAGACTTGTCATTCTTTACGACTCTACCAAAACCTTGTTCAGACTTTGACTTGAATGTTATTTCAAGTGTGTATTTGTGTCCTATTTTCGTTATTGCTTCATTATGCATGTGCTGTTCTTTCTCTGTCGCTCTTTTTCCCATTTCGTGTCTTTGTTGTGTTTTTTGTATTTTTTGTAATTGGACAATGTTAGGTTAGACATTGTTAGTATATAAATAAACAAATAAATAGACGCATCCTCAATATACCCTGAACAGATATGCAGGGTAACTAATTTAGTAGTTCTTCGGCGAATGGCCAAAACTTCCACATTACATTATACGAGATAAATTAATATAAATAATAAAACTGAAACATCTTGGTCACAATACAAGTTTCGACAGATATTAAGATTAGCCGACTGATAATCCAGTGGAAGATTGATTTCAGTAGGAGAAGAGGATGACGGATAACTGCAGCCTCTATAGGAGAGGCACCACAAATAAAATAACTTTTTTTTATATCGAGAGAGAGATATTACGAAAATTCCGTGTCATTGATCCATCTTACCTCCATATATTTACGCAAATTGCTAGATTTAGGGTCGCCGGTTCAGGCCGCTTCAAATTTACGACTCTTTAATAATATAAAATGTAATAACGGTTACATATCGCCGCTGAATAATATGTCCCGAGGTATTTATCGACCCCGCTCAGTCTATTCACTACCGGATACCCGGCTAACAATGCCCCGCCTACGGCCGCCAGGCGGACAGCCAGCCGGGCAGGTAGCTGGGCGGCTAAATCACCTCCCTAATGGCTGCTCCCCGGGTCGCGGCGATCTTTCCCGCTCGTAAATTCCGTATGCAAAATGCGCTTATTATCATTATGCGTGCCAATTTCAGCGGTGGCACTTATTTTAATGATCGTTATTGGTTATTGTTAGTCCTGTTGTTATATCACGCGGCTGCGTTCACTTCGCTCCTTGCTGTAAAAGGTTTCGTTATTCTAAAAGGAAACTGTCATTTGGAAATATGGTCCTTTTCGAGTTGACCGACGCGCGACGTGGCAGAATGGTAAGATCTCTCGGTCTTGGACCCAGAGGTCGCTGTGTCAAAATTATCATTGAAAGCATTTTGTCGGTTTGCTAGTTTGTACCTTCTCGCTGTTTTTTGTACTTTTTCTTCGGTATTACCAACCTAACCTAACTTGCTATAAGGTGAATGGTAACATACAATTGTTATCATTTAGTTTTACGTTGGTGTTAGTACCTACTACATATAATACGAAGATAACAAAAACATTTTACTATAAAACTAGTTGTTTGTTACTCGTGAGAAATCACGGGATGCAACTTGGAAAAATATTTGTTACTTAAATCCACTTATTTCAAATATTGAATAATGTATGTTAAAATACATTTTAGGTAGGTACTTGATTAAGTAGGTAGGAATTTCAAACGATAATTTTTTTGAATTTGATAATTTCGACATCAGTTCCAAATTTGATAAGTTCGTACTGGTACTCACTCGCAAAGGAAATTATTTATAGTTATGAATAAAGCATTTATTTAAAATAGTGAAAATGAGTTTTCTTGAACCACAAAAAGTTTTCTTGACGTCTTTCCATGCTGCGACCAAATTCACGTCAAAGTATTGCTATATCTATGATTCAATCGAAGTTGTAAGTTGTTTTAGATTTCTATGTTCTAATTTATATTTTCTCGGTACCTTTAGTAAACATCTTAATATTAACCTAAATCAATTGACTGAGAAGGTATTTAGCGAATAGAAATTAGATATTAGGACATACATAGCGCCCTTGAGGTGATTTTCCCACAAAAACGGCGCTATAAAAGTTATCAATTTATTATTATTATTACAAATCGATGGAAAAAAAATGTTTAAGTGCTTCGATTGAATCATAGATTTGGCAGCACATTTATGTGAACTTGGTCGCTAACCTGGATGGCCGCTAATACACAAAAATTACGTAATATTATTAGCTAGGTATCGGGTATCTCTAAGTTCGTGGTGTTGAATATGGTTATGAATGTCGTATCTAATGATATATAACAAGTGATTTACTTTTCTGTCTAAAATGTTAATTAATTATCGCAATTGTCACAATAACAACCATTGCATTTACAACCATTTTTAAAACGTACTGCACTGCCCTATATACATCTGAGCTGTGGATACAGTACCCAACAGCGCAATGGAACAAGTTGAGGGTTTGCTACAGCAATGCCTATAGGCAACTTCTGCAACTTCTAAGATTCTGCAGTGCCTCTACAATGTTCACCGAAGGGAGGGTGCACTCATTCCCCGCCTTACTTCGCCACCGACTAGCCAGCTTCTGGGGCAGGACACGGAATTTAAACAACGTCATTGTCGCGGCTGCATCTGAATGGCTCAGCTCTCCTCTCAACGAGCGATGGATGCAGATGATGCGGAGACCACCTTGAAGCATGCTCGATTAAAATGATGTTCACCACTTTTTTTTCTTCTTACGAATTAATGTTTTTTTATTATTATTAGTGTGTGAATCACAACTTGTATTTTATTATTATTGTGACTATGTATTATTATCAATTATGGAAGGTATTGCATTGCACTACTCCTGCATACCTTCTGGAATCAAATTTTATTATTATTATTATTGCATCACGTTTCGCTAATTATCATCCCTTTTAAGCATTGTGGGATTATTTAATAAATTACAATAATGTCGTTGAAATGGGATGGGGATATATTGTGTAGGTTTTCCGTCTTAATACGTTTTCACAGGTCACAGACCCGATATATCGAATGTCAAACTCTCATAAACAGGATTCATCACCGGTGTTGTTTCTCCTAATTGGATTTGCGAAAGTAATCCAAATAAAGCAGTGAACTTAACGAACCAACCGTCCTGACTTAGGCCCGATTGTTTCATCCGTAGTATAATAGATAAAACCGTAGTTAAGCCGAATTTTTTTTTGTTCAGCATAAACTCTGTATTTTAAACTGGTTTTTGAATGTTTGACCTGTTTTCTAATTTTTCATTGAGTTCAAAAACTAGCGAGTACCCGGCATGTTTTGCTATGACCACTCAAAGAAAGAAAGTGTTTGTGATTCGGTGCTAAATGCGCTGTTCGGCTACCATCCAAAAGAGATGCTGCAATTCTAGATGATGCGATTGTCAGTGCCATATTTTTTGTGATTTAAGCTTAAAACTCAAAGTCCAGAGCTTAAACTCAAACTTCAAAGCTCACAGATTAAAGCTCAAACAAAGCTCACAGATTGCACAGCTTAAAGCTCAGAGCTTAGAACTTAAAGCTCAAAGCTCACAGATTGCTCAGAGCTTAAAGCTCATTTCAAAGGCCATAGCTTAAAGTTCAGAGCTTAAAGCTTAAAACTCAGAGCTTAAAGCTCATTTCAAAGGCCATAGCTTAAAGCTCAGAGCTTAAAGTTTAAAACTCAGAGCTTAAAGCTTAAAGCTCAGAGCTTAAAGCTCACAGATTAGAGCTTAAAGCTCACAGATGAGCGATGAGTTTCTGAGATTCGCTGAACATCAACATTTCTGCGATGAAGATTTATGTCACGCGAATTGAACTATTCTCCACTTCAATGATTTTAATAATACCAAACTTTTAATATTATTCCACTTTTTTTATTTAAGACCTGACCGGTTTCACCTTTTGACGGGCATCTTCAGACTGGTACAATTTTAAGTAAGTCTATGGCATATATACTATATGGTCCGGAATGGAAGCTTATTGAGTCTATCTCATAGTGAACATCTGTGACTTAAGGTTTTGTTTTATGGCTGACACAAAGCGACTTTACAATAACATTTCAAAATGTGATTAATCAGGAGAATATTATATGACGCGAGAAGGAATGAAGGGAGGAAACCTGGAACAATCAATTGAATCACATACTTGAGTAGTTACAACAAAAGTGTATGTATGTCACGATGTATTAATGTGAATGACGCAAAGAGTGTTTGCCAATACATAGTTGTGTGTCGGTCCACCTTCTGATGATTAGTTATTTAGTGGTTAAACCGTGGCTGCAGCTCTATACCCCGGTTGAAACAACCCGGCCTTAGCGTGGTTAGTCACGCAACCTACCAACCATCTGGCGCGACTCATTTCTAGGCATGGTTTTTATCTAATCAGTTTTTGATTTACGTAGAATCGTTAATCTACCTACGAGCCGTATCGACAATCGATTAATTACGGATAATAAATAATGTCAATAATATATCACCGTCACCAGCCACAGCACTCCCGTAGTCGGGACGTACCGTAGGTCATGGCGAGGCACACAACGTTTGGATGTTTTTTTTTTATTGTAGCAGATAACGGACACGAATGACTTTTGATAACCTTCCGTAAATTGACTTTACTACACTTTTTCACACTCAAGTATTTTATCAATGTCTTGGATTTCGACCTGGTTTTGTTTGTTCCTAAAATTATTATTTATTTATTATTTTTTTAATAAAAGTAACTTTGTTTTGACACTTTATTAGAAACATATACCAACCGGTTTTGGTTCTACCTGAACCTTCTTCAGGGTTGAACAAATATGTATCAAACTAAAACAGAATTTTAACGCTTAATTTTAAATTTAATTATGTCTTACCACAAAGTGAGTGCTTTATGTCAAAATTTATTTATTAGTTGTTACCTGCGAAAAATCACGGGACACAGCTTGAATAGACATTAGTTAGGTGATATTTGTCACGAAAACGGCGCTATATAAATCAGCCAATTATTATTATTATTAGTTACTTCAATCCACCCATTTCAAGTATAAAATAATTACTGCCAAAATACATTATAGGTAGATACTTTATAAGGTTGGTAGAATTATATATTTATATAGCACATCAGTCAGTTCCAAATGGGAAAAGTTCGCATTCGCACGTATGTACGCACAAAGGGAATTATTTATCTAGATGTGAAAAATCACGGGATGTAACTCGACTTGTAATGTTACCCGACACAGCGATAAAATACTAAAGATCTGACAGTTAAATGTCACATCGACTGTCTGAATTTTAATTTGGATAATCTCCACCCACAGTTCTAATTTTGTACACGCTCGTACGTTCAAAGGAAATTATGAGCACTTTATAATATACACGGGTGTTTAGTTAGGTACATATTATTACAGTATTAGGCTTATCTCTCATTCATTCTTAGACTGTTTGGGAAAAATAAATGCCATCATTGAGGAACAAGACGGCTCTAACTCAGTTATTACAGGAAATTTTAATGCAGATCCGAGGTCTCTTTTTGGACGTGAACTTGCACAATTCTGCACAGAGAATAATTACACATATACCGATCTGAACCCGGATTGATTTACATATGTAAGTGATGCCCACGGAAGCACTAGGTGGCTTGATCACTGCATCATGACACAGGGGTTGAACAACGCAGTGAGGGGTGTAAGCAGTACAACCAATGCGACATTAACGGTCGAACTATGGTAGATCTGGATATAATACCCATCAAAGCAACAAGACAAAATCAACCTAGAGATTTCGGAAAATGGGTGGCAAAAAATGAAAACGACGTTAAAATCTACAACTCCCTGGTAAATAAAGAACTCCTTACAATAAAACCTCCAGGTGCCATACGATGTCAGAATATTATTAATATCGACCGGTCGGTAGCCGAGTGGACAAACGCGTCGGATTCCCACCCGGGCGTCGTGCGTTCAATTCCTCTGCTGGCTAACTCCTTCATCATTACACAAGCAACATCTTCCGCTTCTTATGATGGCGGTAGGAGTTTTTCAAATATTGTCAAGTTATTCGTAACCCGGGAATGTTTGTCTTTCTTTAAAAAAAAACGAAAAAAAAAAACAAATTAACTGTAACATCCACAAACTTGATCTGGATACTCTCTTTTTTTTTCTTTTGAATTTATGTTTATTTTTCTTTATTATTATTATTTTGTGTATTACAACTTTTATTTTACTATTATTATTACTATGTATTATTATAAATTATGGAAGGTATTGCATTGCACTACTCCTGCGTACCTTCTGGAATAAAACATTATTATTTTTATCTTGAGGTAGCATTTTTTTCTGAATCTTTTTTTCAATCTATCTTTTTCATCATCTCTTTTTCTATCTTCATATTCGTTGTAGATTGTTAAAATATCCTTCAATAATTAATAAAACATTTTGTTGGTAAGTTCGAAGATGAATGATCTTTAGAAAACCTAACAAAGCCAATTTCATTGAACGTTTTGGCATTGAACAGTGATCTTCTGACAAGGCTATGCAAACAGTTTAACAAGTAATGGCAGCGTGTTTGCTTTTTCACTTTACGAGTACAACTCTATGTGAATTTCACCACCTCCTCACTCTCACCCACCAAGTCACCGTCCTATTTTATATATTTCTCAATATGTAAGTGGCTGCAGTGTTGAAAATTAGATTCTTTATAAAATAATCAATAATTACAAAAAGAAAATGAATAAAATACGATACGAGTATATCAATAAAAAAGCAAAATACGTCATTTAATGATTATTAATAGTCATATTCACCTACATACTCGTACATATTATATAGTAAGTCAAAAAAGTTATATGCGTATTTATAGGTATTTCGATAATTTTATGCTAAATTTAGCCATAGTTTTTATGTTTTTATTAATGAAAGTGAAACTGATTCAATAATGCTAAGCAGAGTAGGAAGATCGTTGTTAACCTTCTTGTAATTTTAGGTTTTCGATTATAGAAACACTAAATAAGTTCACATCACAGGATGTATTATTATTTGCCTAGATTAAAATTAGAAGAAAAAAAAATCTACACAATCAAAAAATATTACACCCTTATATAGATTAAAATGTAGGTTTGGATTTGAGAAGTTTATTTTTAAAATTTTGTTATCACAAATATCAGTTTCAATTTTTTAAATGTCACACTCGTAGGTAGGTTCGTACATACGTAAAAGTAAATTATGTTGTTCAATAAGTCTGATTATTTGTAAAATATTTAATGTTTCTTTTTATAGATCCATATTTCACTGCATTTATGATCTCTTTATTACCTTTGTTCGCTGAATTCTGGATGATGCGTTCTGCTCCTTCCCATAAAACCTCCACCTGTCTCTTCGCCTTTATATTTTTATTGTTTCTTATAGCACAGTACCTAGTGCCTAGTGCCTAGTGCCTACATAGCCGCGTTGGTACATAAATCCTTCTTTAGTGCTAGCCGCCTCCTAACGTTGGCACTTTATGGGCACTAAGTTCCCGTCGCGAGTGCCCTAACTGCATCTGCCCCTGCCCCGCCCCTGCCTGGCGTGCCGGTGCAAGACCGGGCACGCTGCGGGCTGAATTATTTAACGTAGGTACCACTGACAATAATATATTATGTAAGACGTCGCATACAACATTGTTTAAACTAGGGGAGACAGGGGCAAAGTGACTTCAAAATGGCCGTTTTTCTACAACTATTATTATCTGCTTGGGCACGTTTAAAAAAACATCTCAAATCAGAGGGCACATCGATGAACAGAATTCACCCTACTAGTTGGTGACTAAAAAAAGGCTAAAATCGAAAAAATCATTTCTGTACAAAATATCGTATTTTCTATTTGTAGCTCTATTTGAATTGCTAGTTGCATCCCCTGCATTCAACATTTAAAACTCAAATTTACCCAGCTTTCAAATTATTTTCAAATTTACCCATTAACATAAAGCGTTAATTCGTCCTTCCCTTTCTTCTTCTATGACACCCTTGGTAACAGGGTGAAGGCCATATACATATAAATTAGTTTTAAATAGATGATTTAACCTGTGATTTCTATTGAATGTGTGTTTTTTTCTACACCAAATGAACTCATCTTGCCTGGATCTCCCCTTCATATGAATTTATAGCTTGCTGTCCCAGACTCCTTGTTTCAGTTACGATATTCGGACCATCAATATGACCATTAAATGCCACGCGTCATTAACAAAACGACTGTGAAAAGACAGACAAACTTCAATCGTTTTATATCTGTTTCTTTATTTTATATAATATGTTTTATTGGCGTTTATTACTCTAAGAATTCCTGTTGTATTACTTACTGGTCGCGAAAAACAAGTTACTAAAAATATTAAAGCGGTTTCTAAAATAATAATAACAACGTTTGAAGAATATAATAATATTAGAAACAATCAAAGAATGTTTCCATTATCTTATCTGATAATTAATATGAGAAGTTTTTTTTCCTTCTGCCTCGTTGTAAAGGAAAAGCGAAGAGACACGTGACGCATTTATTATCTCGTCTTACTCGTAAATCTAAAATCGTAGATAATTAATTTAGTGTCTGACTTATATATCTTCTTTTGTCTTAACCGTACAACGCAAATTGAAAACATGTGATAGTTTTTTTTTCCGAAACTTCTTTCTGCTTTAAAGCGGTTTCAAAGAGCTTGTCGTTTTAGTTTAGACCAACGGCAGCAGCTATTTTCATATCATACGAAACAAAATTTATGATCTCGTAAAAAGTTTTAGGAGACAAATTATTATGGAGAAAGCCAACGGAGTAAGTCTGCAGTCGATCGACAGCTTGACGTTGAACGGTTTGTTGCAAACTTACAAACTTAGGACCCTGGTTAATGTCAACCGCTTTAATGGTCACGAATGTGGACAATGTTAATAATAATAATTAAGTTAATTTTGTTCCCGAAACTTTTATAGCACGGAGGAAAGGAGACACATCAAGACATAGTTTTAGATATTCGTGTTCAATCTGTGAATTCTGTCGACATTCTTATTTGTTGTTTATAATATTTAATATTCATTTCCTTAAACGCATTATTCACAAAGGTTCGTCCAAGAAGCTTTTATAGCAATGAGCAATTAATTCCTAAACTTTTCTAATTTACTGCTGCGAAAATGGAATTTTAATTTGTATATTATTGTAAAAAAACAATCTTGGTAGTTATTACATTACCGGCCCTTCACACTAACGACCAATTTATTATAAAAGTAAATTTTAAATTTGCCTGAACTATTAAACTTGATTTCATTTCATGTTCCTAGCAAGACGGTTGCAAGGCAGTACCTACCGTAATATTGTAGCAATTCTGCTTCAACCTCGCAATTCAACACGCCTATGCGACGAATGCAACAGCTGGGAAACACATACTCCGATGTCGCTGATATATTTAACACGTCAATATCAAACTATAAGTCTAATTTAGTACAGTTGTTGTCATCTGGCAGAGCTAAACTAATAGTTGGACCTGTTATTTAATATTATTTTTTTCTTTTCTTTTACAATATTGTTGAACCTGTTGTTTGTTATTAGTTATTATCATCTACAATATTTTCTATCTGCTGTTCAATATTCTTTTTTTTTTTTATTTTACATTTTTTTTGCACTAATGAGGTTATTGTTTTTTTTTTTTTTATGTTGACATTGTAATAAAAGCCTATAACGGGCGAAAATAAATAAATATGCAGCTTTTTTACCCCAACATAATAACTTTTTCTTATCGATTTCCATGTTGTAATTTCTAATTTATTTTCTCTAAATACGTTATACTGAATGTCGGCCCTCAGAAGTAGCCGGATAATGTTTATTATGGGAAATAATGTTTCCAATAAAAAACGTTGAATCTCCCTCCCATTACTTACTTACCCCTGTCTCCTTATCTTATTTCTCAAAGCAAAAAATGATCTGGTGTAAAATGACCTTACGTATGTCTGCAAAAGTAAAATGTGACTCACTGATGCTGACTAAAGTTGGGCATTTTATGTTTCTTTTGTAACTGATACCTCTGCTAGAATTGAATGGGTGACTTCAATAGTTACCTACTGGATGGAAATCATGTTAATTACCATAAAAGTATGATGAATTTGACAAAATATTATCAAATAGTTATTACTACAACAAATCCCGCGGAGATGCTTAGTAAACTGTCACATAATAGTATGTCCATATCTATTGAAAAAACACCGAAGAAGTTTAGGTGCCATCGAAACCTGGTCAACGTCTAAAAAATATAAACGAAACTGTAGTTGTATCAAAACAATAATACTGTTTTTAGCGAGATTTTTTCTTTAAATAAAAAATACTATTATTTTATTTAATTCAAACCGGAACCTTTCCATTCCCGATCATAAAAACACCGTCATGCCGCATTAAGAAGTAATAACATTTGCGCGGCTGTTAATTTTAGTAATCAAATCCAGATTTACCCATCTTCCTCTTCTGGCTTGGTCAATTATAATTACAATAATATAAATCATCAATTAATGACAAGATCCAATCGGATGTTGGCCCGTGATGCCCACTTTGGTGTATCTGAGATATTGATAATTAACTAGAACAAGAAAAAGTAAATATAGGTAATATCAAAACCAAATCTTTGTGAACACTGTACACAAATTTATTTGAGTTAAAGCCAACTGATTTCGGGAAAATAACGTTCTTTCTTAATGGAGGACAACTAAACAAAATTTAAAAATTATTCTGATTTTGTATTTTTTATGTTACGAAATATTTTTTTATCATTATTTTATCAAGTGTACTTAAATGAAAATGAAAATCTATATTAAAATAAATAGTACTCCTCGTTTAAAAACTTATCGAGATGTTTTTTCTACTACTCAAAACAGTGTTTGAACTTTAAACTCATTGGTCTTGGTGACATTTAGTATCGTTGGCTTTCTTTTCTTTCTCTTCGAAAATCACAGCAAGGTAAATGGGGCCTTAGTTGCATTGCACTATTTGCAATTTCGCCAATTTTCAGTATAAACGGTACAATTAAGGCTAGAAGTTCACAGTGGTGTTCTGATACCAACCCTGATGTATGACCTAAGAGCAATAATATACAGGAGGGAGCGCTTCTGTAGTCAGTGTTGATGATTTTTGCCTGACTTGGCTAGACCTGGGCGTGGCTAGGACTAGGGCTAGGACATTTATACATCCATTCATAGCACATGGCCGACACAATGTTTTTGTTTATTTGTGTAACCACCTTTTTACAGTATTGTTGTAAACAAAAATGTAGGATATAACCTAAAAAACTGTTGAGTTCTGTCCTGTTATGTCGCATAACAAAACGAAGTGGGCGGAGTCGCCGGAGACGCGGGAGACGGAGAACATGCTTACTTGAACAGCTATATTGTGCGAGAACTCGTCTTGTCTCTTTCTCTCTTACGGTTTACGACGTCAAAACCCGGAGAAAGTGATTTATCGGAAATCTGTATAGGTTGGGGAAAATGTTAAGCTCTCTCTCCATATATATTCTTGCTCTAAGTGTATGACAGTGAGGCATAATTACTGACATAATGTGAATATCCGGAAAGAATGCAAAACCTAATGAATGAGATAATTACATTGAATTAGAGCGGATGAACAAAGAAAAGAGTGTAAGGATAATATATGACGCGAAAGAGAATAGTAGAAGAAATCGAGACCGCCCTTTGGAGGAATTAAATACTTGAGTCGGGTCATGTCAAGAGTCAGAATAACAAAAGACTAGCCGGAATGACAAAAGGGCTGAAGCGCCATTTTGGCAAGTGTACACCAGAGCACTTTAAAGTTTTTTTTTGTTTTACAATAAAATTCACAAGTCTTCAATAATAATAATTAGCTGATTTATATAACGCCGTTTTCGTGACAGAAATATCACCTCAAGGGATTGTTTAGATTTTTTTTCAAATGTTAACTCAATGCTCTCACTGAGTTACATGAAGCGGCAAAAAGCTAAAAAAGTTCCGAAATTATGTAGCTTGAGTCAAGCCTTCTCCTAAATGGTAAATTTATTTTAATCAAAATTAAATAATAACTTTGTATAAGCCACCAGATTTTATTTTATTTTTCATGACTAATCGGTTTCTCTTAGCTTAAGCATCATCGGGGTACAAAATTAAACTAAACAAAAAATACGTAGTGCGTGGTTATATACACTCATACATACAGAGGGAGAACACAATACAAACTATAATATATTTTAGATGGCTGAAGGGCCACAAAAGTTTTCGGAATCAAACGAGAGTAAGCATTCGACGCATAAAAAGGAACTGATCAAAACTGCAGATTTAACTCATTTTTGACTAAAGTGTCGCTTGAGCCCTTTTGTCTTTCCGGTGACGATAAATGAATGAGAATTAAGCAAGGTGTGTGTGCTAAAAAAGTGTTATGTGGCAGTTCATTCTCTGCCTCTACCCCTGCGGGGAAGTTCTCTTTAAACCATCCTACCAACGCGGTAACAGCTATTCGTTTAATAATGTCACTACCCACTGCATGAGACATGATCCTGCACACTGAACCGATAGTCCCTAGATCCGTGATCTATTCCGATTTGAAAGAAAACTGATGTCATCAATTTACATAAGACCTTTCGACTCCCAGTCCCAAATAGGCCAGTAAAATTGATTATCTGCTCAAAAAAGAACGTTGCATTTTGAAAATGTTTGATCAATTTTAACAGAAAGTGTTCTGTTCTGTCCTCAATATGTTCCTTAAACTGTTCCTCAATCATTACTCTACTAATCATGGGTATCATTCTCCACTGTCCAGAATGTCGAGACTTGTTAACTCAAGCCGTGGTCTTGAAATTTTTGGTAGCAGTCTAAATGATTTCTGTCATTCTTTACGACTCTACCAAAACCTTGGCTTGAATGTTCTCTTTCTAATGTATATTTTGTCCTATTTTTGTCATTGCTTCATTTCATATTTTGTAGGTGCTGTTCTTTTTCTTTTGCTCTTTTTTCCCATTTCGTGTTTTCTAATTTATTTTTTTGTAATTGGGCTTTAGCCCGTTAATTTATAAATACATAAATAAATAAGTGATGAAAGAGTGAGAGTTATTTCGGGCACACAGACACGCCTACAGCACCTTTCTATCGACCCTCCTCTTCAGTGATCCTGCGTCATTTTATCACCGAATTTACACTGCGTAGTAGATGTTACGACGGTCGTTACGGATCTCTCCTCCCTTCTTACTGCGTCATCATATTATAATGAAGTGCGGCCGACGACCTCGTCCATAGTAATTCCTTGTAATAAATATTAAATCTGATATTCCCAGATTGGTCGTAAAATGCCCGCTTTACGGTCCATTCGTCTCGGAATTCAATTTACACTTTCAATGATGTACGAGCGAGTACCTTCTGTATGGTGCGGGTTTTTAGTTTTTGTTCCTACTGGCTTCACGTCTGCCAATTGTGGACCGCCAGTAAAAAACTAACTAACTAACCCAACCTTAGAGTATATAGAGTGGTATCAATCCAAGGCAGTGTAGTCAGTTTTTGATGATTTTTACCTGACTCGGCGGACCTGGGCGTGACTAATACCAAGGCTAGGGTATTTATACATCCATTCATATCACATATCGACATAATGTTTTTTGTTTATTCGTATAACCACTTTTTCACAGTATTGATATCAACAAAAATATAGCATCTAACCTAAAAAACCGTCTAGTTGTGTCAAGTTTAGTGGCATAATAAAAAAATGTGGGCGAAGTCCCGCGGTGACCCAGGAGCCCAAGATCATTGTGACAGTACGTAGAAGCGGAGTATTATATTTGTTGTCTCTTTCTCTCTCATGGTGTACGACGTAAAAACCCGGAGAAAGTGATTTTTCGCAAGTTTGTATTGGTTGGGTAAAAATAATTAGCTCTCTCTCCATACATTGTTTCTCCAAGAACCCAACCATCACACCGTTTCTCCGCAGGGGTATGTATGTATGCAGAGAGGATGGACCGCCATACAAAAATCTTCTGTTACTCTGATTCTTGACCCGACTCAAGAATATGATTCACTCTATAGTGCCGTGTCTTCCTCGGGCGTCCCCTACTTCTTCTACCATTTTACACTTTTGCATAATTTATATTCTATTTACCCTCCGTTCTTCGGTCATCCGCTCCCCAAGTCCAACCTACCTAAGCGTTCCTTTCTTTATCTTATTCACTCATTCTGTAAATACAACATTTTGCGACAGCTGATCGATGTTTCAATTTGAGTAAGCAGACAGCAAACGTCATTTGCAACGACCAGACAAAAGTACCTCAATATTTTATGCAGAAAAGACCTTAGTTTGTAGTTTTTTTTTTTTTATAAAATGTTTGAAACTAACGAAAAAAAATTTTAAAAACCAAAAAATAAAGGCTACTTTTATTTTTTGTTAATTAAATTGATATTTTTCATTTCATTTTTATAAAAAGCGAGACAAACATTCCCGGGTTACGAATAACCTGACAATATTTGAAAAACTCCTACTGCCATCATGAAAAGCGGAAGATGTTGCTTGTGCAGTGATGGAGGACTTAGCCAGCAGAGGAATTGAACGCACGACGCCCGGGTGGGAATCCGACGCGTCCCCACTCGGCTACCGACCGGTTTTATGTATATATATATAAAGTAATAATAATAATATTTGGATAATTTGTATAGCGCCGTTTTTGTGAAAAATCACCTCAAGGGCGCTGTGAATGTACATTTTTTTTTATTATGCCACTAAACTTGACACAACTGGACGGTTTTTTAGGTTAGATGCTATATTTTTGTTGAAATCAATACTGTAAAAAAGTGGTTATACGAATATATATATATATATATATATATATATATATATATATATATATATATATATATATATATATATATATATATATATATATATATATATATATATATACTATGACTTCGTAGCTTATGATCGAAATGACATTGCAAGCTGAAAATAGTTGCGTCAACCAAGTGATTCCAGATTGAAAGCGCTGAACAAGTTTCACGACGCCAGAGTTTACACACTTTTTGCTACTTTATAAAATAGCCTCCCATAGTTTGTGTTAATACCGCTAATGGAAGCCGCGATCTTGATTTTTGTTCTTAGTGAATACCACACAAGATTCCCAACTGCTCCCAAGCGTCTAGAGCCAGGAGGACTATGGCATCCCCAATCGGGTTATGTCACGAGGCTGAAGGTAGCGGAAAGGGGAAGCAAGTGGGGAAGAGGAAGGTTGGAAAAGTCACCAAAGACGCCTAAAGCCATTTCAAGCAACGTTTCGATTCTGAATGTTGGTCTATGATCAGGGCGATACTTGGAGTACCTGCCACTCCGGCACGTGCCGCAAATATACTAGATATTAATTAAATGTGAAATAAAACATATGTATTTAAAAAAGCTATTTGAACCCGCAACCTCTGGATTCGTAGTAGAGCGTCTTACCACTCGCCCACGGAGGCCGTCAATAATCAAAATCAAACCTAATAATTTAATGATCAATAAATAACCCCTCTATACGGATTTGAAAGAAATTGATTTAATAATGAAATTAGTTGATCCAAATTCAAAATGCTTAAAAAATCTACCTGTCATAATAATATATTGTTGGTAGGTGTATAGATAGATATATATATATATATATATATATATATATATATATATATATATATATATATATATATATATATATATATAGGATCTCACTAACACTCCAGCAGTAATTAATATTCAGTGTATTTTTTTTACCCTCTCCATCTTTAACCCACAGTGCCGAAGTGGTCCAACAACAGAGATGCTGCGACGCATCTACTCCATTCTTCGATAACAACAATGGCGCTAGACTGTATCTCTGCAAGCAAGGTCACCTTGCCATCTTGAAACGTACCATTTTCTACAGTGTTCATTGTCTCGTCCCGTGGGATGGAGTTTTTTTCTGAAGGTTTTTTTTTTCTCTCGTCTTATGATGACTTGACTTCAAATTTAAGATTATCGAACGCGGAGGAAATGTTACAAAAAAAACTCACAAGCACAATTATTGAATATGTTTCGAATTGTTAACATTTACCTGATTGCCCTGATGAAAGCCAACCTCTGATAGGAGAGGGCTTTTTTTAAGTGTATACCGCACAAGAGTCCCAATTGCTCCCGAGCGTTTGTAGCCAGTGGGACTATGGGACGAGGTATGTTGTGAGGCTGAAGGTAGTGGAGAGGAGAAGGAGATGGGGAAGATGAAGTAGTACCTGGATATTCAGATCTGGTCATCAAACACGGCTAAAGCCATTTTTCAAGCAACGTTTCGATTCTAAATGGTGGTCTTTCACCATGGCGATACTTACAGTATTTACCACTCTGGAACGTGCCACAAGTATACTATTTATTATTTTATAGTAATTAAATGTGAAATAATAATACATCAATTAAATAATAATTATTTGCGCACGCCGGAATTTGAACCCGCGACCTCGTCGAGATAGCCGAGTCGATAGTCATAGTCGAGATTTTTATCCACTGAGGCCTTCGGCTCTAGAAGATGAAGAATACATTCCTCGTCTTCTACATGACTCAATATTACGCAAATTGACAGAATTTTATAAGTGCACTTAAAATAAATAACATGAGCAAGACTGGTTTATGTATGTATCTAAAGTATTTTATTTTTGCCAAAGTAAAAATATATTATCATCATATTTTTCATTCAAATATCACTTGTGTTGTTCTGAAAGTCCAAAAACTGCTTCTAATGTAATAACGTCACTGGAAAGGCAAAAGCGCTTAAGCGACACTTTTGTCAAAAAATAGTTAAATATGCAATTTGATCAATTATTTTTTTCTGCGTCGAATGCTCTGACTCTCGTTTGATTTCGAATACTTTTGTGGCTCTTCAGCCATCTAAAATATATTTATTATTTGGAAGAAAGCTTATCTCAAGCGACACAAGTTTGGAACTTTTTTGTAGATTTTTTTCGCTTCAGATAACTCAGTGAGAGCATTGAGTTACCTGAGTTATTTATTTTTTTCAAAATCTAACCAGGCACCGAAGACTTAATTTTATTGTAAAAAAAATAAAATTAATGTGCTCTGGTGTAAACTTCCCAAAATGGCGCTTCCGTCTTTTTGCCTTTCCGGCGACGATATGAAGTATTTTTTAACGCCTAAGCAAAGTTATATTATATGGCATTCGTATGACCTACTCTTTAAATTTAAATTAAATTAAATTACCAGAGAAAGTGCATGTGTACAGATAATAATCACATAAAAAATATACATGAAAGAAATACAGTAAAAATTGACAACATTTATATATTATGCAAAATGAAGCCTTTTTTTGTGCTTTCATACTTTGACTGGTTTCCTCGAGTCATTATTTCGTCATTGGCGTCAATGACTTGCAGTAAAACGTGCTGTTTTTTGTCCCCCGCCGAACTTCTATTGTAACTCTTTTGGTTGATGTTGTGTTTTTTTTTGTTACAGGTAAGAAAAAAACCGAACCGATGACTTCTAAAACACGTCTAGTTTCGCTGGCTGAAGGGCGAATAACATTGCGCCCCACCTCTCGTACTATTTATGTAAGGCATTGTTTTTTCATACCTTTTTTTGGGAGTATACCGAATAATGCAAAAAATCTCATGGTCTGAATGTTACGAATTTATGAGTTATTATTATGAATTTCGACTTTAACTCCACGATTGCATTAAACTCAATTGTACAAAATACACACTACTTTATATTTTAAGCTTAATTTAAAGGAAAACTATGTAACTACTCGCTGTTACTTACCTGTGAAAACTCACGTGATGTAACTTGACTCATTTCAAATGTAGAATATTGTCTGCTAAAATACGTTATAGGTAGGCATTTTACTAGGTAAGTAGAGATTTGAAAAGATTGTTTTTTAATTTGATAATTGACATCAGTTTCAAATTTGGAAACATCGATATAATAATAATAAGAGTGAAATTATATAGCGCAGTTTTGCGATATTTCACCTCAAGTGCGCAACGACGTACGTATTTTCAAAGGAAATCATTTATGCCTACCTAGTCAATAAGTTCGGGTAGGTAAATAACTTCCTGTCTCTGGACTGAAGAATATCCGAGAATGGGACAAAATAATAAATGGATTACTTTTATAGCGCCGTTTTTGTGGGAAAATCACCTCAAGGGCGCTTTACAAATTAATTTATCTAACCTATAATTTATCACTTAAGCTTATAACTAAAAACTTACAGTTAAGATTTATTACTAATGGCTTACAACTAATATTTTCAACTAGTGACTTACAATAAGGACTTATGGCTTGTAACTTACTACTGAGTATAACTTATAACTAGTAACTTACATCTAAGATTTTATTATTATTACTTCATCACCTCTTCATTATTGCTTCAGATTTGCATTACTGTTCAACTATTCTTTTCTTGTGTAACGACAAATAATAGAACAAGTTTCAAATTCTCAACAAAAACAAAGAGGAATGAGAATTATACATGGCAAAATAGATTTTAAAAAGTAGTAAAAATGTCAGGCGACAAACTAAATTGGCTAACAGGAAACAGATGCTAACATTAAAAACATTAATATTTACACATACACTAAAAATACAAATAAAACTTATTACGAACTTATTACTAAATTATTTACAACGTGGGTATTCACAGACATAATACAAGGAAATTAAAAGAAATCAGAATACCAGAAGGAATAAATCCAATAAACAAAAACAGTTTACTCACACTTGGCAGTTTCGGCTGCTCCCAATGTGTCGATGGGCCAACTCACGTCGCTGGTGGGACATTAGATTTTCGTGTTTCAAAGAGCAATGGCCCGCCGCTCTTAGTAGATATACATGATATAGTACTGTCGGATCATCGGCTTGTTTGCACGGATATTGATTTTAACCCGCCCAAAGTACCACACAGGACAATTATATCGAGGGAACGGCGCCAATTTATCCTTAACGATTTTCTGGAAGAGCTGCAGATCTCTCTATTATGTACACCCAGTATTTGGAAAACAAAGACGCCGACAGAACTTGTCGGGACATACAATTCAGCACTCTGATCTCTGTTAAGTGAATATGCTCCGATGACGTCAAAAACACGTAAAGTTCAAATCGTTGTATTCTTACGAATTCATTGTTTAGATCACTTACTCGTAAGTAAAAGTAGCCCCGATGGTGTCCAACCTCCTGTAGAAAAGGTACAGAGGTAAAAGGTAAGGAGAAGAAGTATATAAGTCTAAATAATCGAACCTAATAATAAAAGTAATTGAAATAATATAAATAATTTTCAGCTAAATACGAAACTAAAGAAGAAACAGAAAATAAAAATAATAAGGTCATGACCGAGACTCAAACTCGGAACCCTAATTCTTTTTTTTTCTGTTTCATATTTCGTTGGAAATTATTTCAGTATTTAATGTACTAGGTTTTGACAGATGATCTCACTTACGTGAAAACAATCCAGCTATAAAAAAAACTCAGTGAACAATTGTAAAAAAAAAGAATTACTAGTACAAAGGATACATCAAATATGAAATTACAAAAACGAAATCAATGATAAATAACAAAAATAAAAACAAGATACACGAAGAGAGACAAAAGTGAGACACAACATATAATCAGCCCGATTATCGTTACATATTTTTAAGCAACAGCATGACATTATTTCTGCAACTATACAATCTATCGACAAGAACGTCTACATTAGTACACTCTATCGTATATAGTCGACACATTTGTAATTTATTAAAATTTAATTTCTTTAAAAACGTCCTTTACTTGCTTTGTTTCGGTTTTCTCCTTATTTGTATCCTAACAACCAAATGTCCTCCCTGTATACTGATAACCATACACTCATTGTCATAATTTTTTTTTGTTCTTTTGTTACTTGTTATATGTACACTGTTTGCATCTTTAGAATCGTTTACTTATAATACTTGAATATTAATGTTTTTCAGTACCAACATGTTAATTGTCATCATTCCAATTTCCTTTTCTTTGATTTAAAAATAAATTCATTCGTTTCATCTGGATTTTTATACCCTTAGCTTCTAGTAAATTGTTTTTTTTTTAATCTGTTAATGTACACATGCACTGTTATACCCATATCTGACCCTTTTTCTCTCACGATTTATGATGACTATAATGCTTTTAGATAGTTTTGATTTGTATATATATTATTTTCTCCTTGTTAGTTAGTCTTATAAGCTTAATTAATTTAGTATGAAGCGCTCTTGCGGTGAAATATTACAAAACTGCGCTATATAAGTTCACTGTTATTATTATTATTTGAGACAGAGGGATAAAGTAGGCAATATTATTTCTGAATGTAGGTGGAATTTAACTTAAAGAACTATGTCTGAAACAATAATAATAAGGTACATTTACTTCAATTAAATTAAATTAAATAAAAGCACAAAGCTTTAAAGTGTATTCTAATTTAAATAATAGTAAAGGCTTTTAGCATCAGGAATTGGCACATTGCATCCATGTTGGCAAAGCATTCGATTAATAAAACTTTTGTGAGAAGGGAAAGCGCATTATGCTTGTTATTTGTACCGATCTATATTTCCAAGTCATGAAGTGCAGCGTCTTCCTCTGCTATGTCTTCCATTTTTTTTCCCGTCGATTATCAATTTAAATTTTGAATCAAGAAGTTTCAGTCAGTCTTTCCCCCAAACGGTTTAAAGTATTAAATCCATAATGCAATTCTGTTATTTTGTTGTTCTCCGTAACAGACAAATGAATAAATCTCTGCAGGCCCCGAGACGCGCCGAGTTCAACTAATGTAATTATTTTAATTTATCGCCGGCCGAGAGCAAAAACCCTGCCATCATAAATAAGCGGTTACCTTCGTCAGCAATTGTTTGTGAGCTATTTTAGGATAATTTATTCAAATGTCTATTTGAGACATTTAATTAAATGGCGTCTTATTTCGCACCCGGCATAAGTTATGACCTCAAATGTAATATGTATTGTGTGACATCATCGTTCAGTACAATAACACAAATAAATTTTAATAAATTAATACATCATCGCTGGAAAGGCGAAAAGAGTTAAGCGACACTTTGGTCAAAAATGAGTTAAATGTGCAGCTTTGATCAGTTTTTTTTTGTTCTGCGTCGAATGCTCTGACTCTCGTTTGATGGCAAAGACTTTTGTGGCCCTTCAACCATATAAAATATATTTACCATTAAAAGAAGGCTTGACTCAAGCGACACAAGTTTAGGACTTTTTTTAAGCTCTTTACGCTTCAGGTAACTCAGTGAGAGCATCGAGTCACCTGAGTTAACTTTTTTTTTAAATCCAACTAGGTACTGAAGACTTATGAATTTTATCGTTAAATAAAATAAAACTTTCAAGTGCCTCTGGTGTAAGCTTCCCAAAATGGCGCTTCAGCCCTTTTGCACGTTCCCGAGTGGTAGATACTCTTAAGTATCGCCCTGGTGATAGACCACCATTCAGAATCGAAACGTTTCTTGTAATGGCTTTTGCTGTGTTCGGTGACCAGATCTGAATAGCCAACCTTCATCTTACCCATCTCCTTCCTTTCCCCATTACCTTCAGCCTTACAACAAACCCCAATTGGGGATGCCATAGTCCCACTGGCTCCAACGGTTGGGAGCATTTGGGAAAAATAAATAAAACAAAGCCTTTTTATTCTATTTTCTATGGTTGGAACTAATTTTAAATAGGTACGAGTAGGTATCTGCCTAAAAATACCAAATGTTAATATTATGTAAAAGCCCAAAGGGGGCGTGAATAAATACATAAATTAGACTATCCAATCATCGACTTGGAAGGTATACATGGCGGATCCAGCACACGAACGCTCCAAGTGTACGTATCATTTGATAATACTATTATTTAATCAGATGTTTCGACAAACATCTGATTAAATCATCGCAATTTGACCGTGCTGCAAAAAGCGTTGACCTATTTTCAAGCTGCGCAGCGCCCCACAGCAGATGCGCAAAAAACATGTCGAAATCGTCATCCGTCCATTGCAGTCCCGGCCATTGTAAATTACGGATCGCGCGTTTCGATAGACGACCAATCGCATTCTCCGCGCCGCCTCGCCTGAGCCAGCCTTCGAAAGCGAAGAATCCGGGTCAGCGAATGATATCAAACCACCCCTTGTTGATTGGGGGCTTTTGGCCCGATGTTATTTTTCTGTATGAACCTCCCGACTCCCCCCGCACGAATTCAATCGATCACCACCTTAGAGTACATAGAGTGGTACCTATCCAAGGCAGTGTAGTCAGTTTTTGATGATTTTTACCTGACTCGGCAGATCTGGGTGTGGCTAAGGCTAAGGTTAGGATATTTATACATCCATTCATAGCACATATCGACATAATGTTTATTCGTATAACCACTTTTTCACAGTATTCTTATCAACAAAAATATAGCATATAACCTAAAAAACCGTTTAGTTGTGTCAAGTTTAGTGGCATAATAAAAAAATGTGGGCGGAGTCCTGCGGTGACCCAGGAGACCAAGATCATCGTTACAGTACATAGAAGCGGTGTATTATATTTGTTGTCTCTTTTTCTCTCATGGCGTACCACGTGAAAACCCGGAGAAAGTGATTTATCGCAAGTTTGCATAGGTTGGGTAAAAATAATTAGCTCCTCCTCCAAATATTGTTACTCCAAGATGTACAGGATTTCGTTAAAATTTGTTTATCTAAAGGGGATTCGTCGAGAAACAAATGTTGAGATTCTTCTAATGAATTTAAGAATATGAGAGTTTTAAAACTAACTAACCATCACGCCTTTTCTCCGTAGGAGTAGGCTGAGAGGATGGGCCGCAACACAACTTTGCCTCGGCCTACATCATGCTATATTCACATTCATACATACTTTTGTGTGATTTTTAAATTTTGATCCGACGCAAGTGTTTGATTTGTGCCTTTCTCCGACTTCTTTATCACAATAAAGAATAAATCAAACAAATATCTTACGACGAATATTTTCTGAAATCAAGTATTTGCGCAAACATTCCTGGAAAAAGCACTTTACATTACGGGCAACCATGTCTTCTAACTTCTAACGTCAATAATTCAAAATTAAATTCACTTCGTATAATATTACCCCGACAGACGTAAAAAAACATGTTTTTTCGTCTATTATTGTCAGCTGAAGTCTGAGCAGTGAAATATGAGCTCTGCATGCAAATTGCGTAACAGTGTGATTGATTTATCTCGTAGTTTTAAAGATTTAAGCGCCGCTACGCAGCATCTCGCAAAGTTGGCTCGAATCCCGCCGACATACAATATACTAGATGGTGAGTCGCACGAGAGGACAGGACTCGATTGGGCACGTAATAATAATAATAATTGGCTGATTTATATAGCGCCGTTTTCGTGACAGAGATATCACCTCAAGGGCGCTTTACATCATAATTAACATAATATTACAACTAAGACTTAATATCAACTTATGCTTAATACTTATAACAACTAACATATTAAAATTAGCACATATTTATAATGGTTGTTGCCCGTGCTGTCGGACCTAGGGTAGAAAAAAAGTGGTGTAAGTAATATTTAACTATATATGGTATATAAACTATGTATAGCACTCGGACTGAGTGATCAAAACTCTAGTTAAGAAAATAGACGTTATTATATATTTGGATGATTTGTATAGCGCCATTCTTGTGAAAAATCACCTCAAGGGCGCTGTACAGATCTTATTTTCTATTATTACATAATGATTCCTAGTTTAAAGAGAAAATATACAAAAACATACTTACCTGGCAGGTCCCATCAGAACATGGACCTAATGTACTCGTTATTTGTATTACAACAGCTAACTATCGTAATTAAATATCACCCATTTCTTGAATGCGAATTTCTTCTGTACTTCACACTCCCCTTGCTTCATAAAAACTCTTCTAAAATCGGATTCAGATAACTCTACTTAATCTATTAAGTCTTTCTAAGACGTCCTCGACCTTTTTTTCTTCATGCTCTTGCGCGTTATGTTCTAATCGTCTCCCTACTTTGTTTATCCACCGTAGATACCATGTTAATATTTAATAGTAGGTCAGTGTTCCTTTCTTAAGGCCATGCAACTCAAAAAAAAACAAAATCATGTGTTTTTGATTAAATAATTTGATCGCCTAAAAATATTATAGATGCTTTAATTAAATACTGCGCGAAGAACACATCTTGGTCTTTGCTTTAACCTGATAAGACTTATTTTAGAAAAAAAAAGTTTCAGGCCTGTAAAATCCTCTAATGCGAACATTTTTTCGGATTTGTTTTTATTGTTTTTACTGTATGATGTGGCAAATCAAAGACCGGAAAACATTAAGCTTTTTGGCCAATGACGTTACATATATATGTATATATATATAAACACGTTGTTGCGCTCTCAAATGGCAAGCAATAATCACGCTAGTTGGTGTGATCGGTGTTTAAGCCGATTTAGTACTAAACGGTCACGCGTCGCTTGACGTCGTTTCAAGCAAGTATGGAACGCGGTCCGAACTTCGGATCTGTTTCGTTCATACACATATATTCTATGAATGTCTATCTTTGTCATACATAACCGATATTTGAATGATGAATTTACTGGTAACGTGTGTGTTTTGCTTGCCACATTTTGTGTTAATATTCTAAGAACGTGTCTATCTATATATGTAACGTCATTGTTTTTGGCTATGTTTCTTTGCATTTACCAAAACAGGCGGCCGGCGTTAGGTGGCAATATCAACCTTGCCGCCACAAGCGCGAGGAGAGTCCGTGATTTCGTTCGCGTTTCAAGAAATTTTACAAATCGAATCGCCGAATTAGTGTCGATTCACACTAACGTCCGGATCCGCTCAGTGACGATATTGTTCCGCAAGAGAGCTTATTGATATGGTATGAATATCAATCAAGGAGTATGTACCAAGACAAAGTTGTGTGGCAGTATATCCTTCTGCCCACCCTTGTGATATTTAACTACTTAGTTAGTTAAATAGTTATTTTGAAGTGTAAAAATACTTACATCGCAGATTTTTTTTTATTAAAAATCATTTTTTATCACTAAATAATATTTTTATTAACTATTAATTATTAAAAATATTATTAAGTGATAAAAAAATGGTTTAAAAATAAATAAATCTGCGGTGTAAGTATTTTTACACTTCAAAATAATTATTTAACTAACTAAGTAGTTAAATATCACAAAGGTGGGCAGAAGGATATACTGCCACACAACTTTGTCTTGGCACATACTCCTTGATTGATATTTATACCATATCAATAAGCTCTCTTGCGGAACAATATCGTCACTGAGCGGATCCGGACGTTGGTGTGAATCCACACTTATGCTTACAATTGTCCTTGTATGCTTTTAGATGTCCCGCATTCGTTATTTCGACAAATTCCTATTGAATTGGGTATTCTCAAGTTCTGCCTTTCAGTGTTGTTATCAGAACTCCTTTGTGTACTGCTAGCTTCACTTCTACTGAACTTTCTATTTGTGAATAAGTATCCTTCTCATCCTTCCTGTCTCTCGCTAGTGTCAAAAATACGTTGACGGAAGAGTGAATGATGAAGCACTGGTATTTTCCGCTTGCTTACCAAACTGATCATTTGTCATTTTTGTTTCAAAGACATGTCACGACAGCGTCATGGACGAAAGAATCGAGGACGCCCAACCCAGATACGGCACGATCTAACGAATAAAATGATATTCGAGACGAGCATCCTGTCAAATATATAGCAGGATATATCGTCGCTGGAAAGGCAAAACGGCTTGAGCGACACTTTGGTCAAAAATGAGTTATACATGCCGTTTTGATCAGTTTGTTTTCTGCATCGAAAGCTCCGACTCTCGTTTGATTGTGAGGACTTTTGTGGCCCTTCAGCCATCTAAAATATATTTACCAATTGGGAGAAGGCTTCACATAAGCGCCACAAGTTTGGGACTTTTTTTTCGATTTTTGTCGCTTCAGGTAACTCATTGAGAGCATTGAGTTACCCGAATTAACCTAATTTTTCTAAATCCAATCAGGTACTGAAAAGTTATGAATTTTATTGTAAAACATTAATAAAAACTTATAGTGCTCTGGTGTAAACTTGGCTTGGTAAAAATGGCGATATAATTATCTGAATCAGCAAAAACTCGCGAACGGTGAGCTTTGACGTGATGATTTTTTTTTTCCATATGAACCTGCCTTATTGGTCAACGCGACAATTTTTTTGCACCTAACGTCATTTCCATCACGAGCTTTAGAGCTTTTATGATGCTTCAACTGACGTACCTAGATTGCATGCAGTGAGTAATTCTATCGCTGAAATAGTAGATACATTCAACTGCACTGAATCTAGTTACAAGAAGGCTATAATAGCATACCTCTTTCAAAAATACTAGTGTTAACTTGCATGATAATATTTCTATCAATTTCATCATGTTTTTGGGTGCATTGTTATTTTTTATGTCATTGTTATTTTTTATGTCACTGTTATTTTATATCTTATGTTATGTAAAAGCCCATGAGGGCGTATATAAATAAATAAAATAGACTACGACTATATTTTTTTATAGTTCAATAATAACAAATATTTCGAAAAAGATTTCTAATTTTCAAACTTTTGATTCGTGGTGGAACTCCATTTTAATTATTTAATAATATCATTTTTTTTAACTTTATTCCACTATTCTTATTAATTAATACCTGACCGGTTTCACCTTGTGACGGGCATCTTCAGACTGGTACAATTTTAAGTTAATCTATAGCATATACTCGTATACTATTAATTTCCTGAAAAGACGCTTATTGAGACTCTCATCTAATAGTGAACATCCGTGACTTAGGCTTTTGTTTTATTGCAGTCAGAGGCGGCTTTACAATAACATTCAAAAAGACCTTCTATTAGTTTTTTTACCTTCTGAGAGAAGGTTTACATAGTGATTAGTTAGACGCTTCTGTAGGTTTTTTTTTAAATTTATGTAATATCTATTATATATATATATATATATATATATATATATATATATATATATATATATAATAGATATATATATATATATATATATATATATATAGTTGTCAGCTTTTTTTTAACAGTTGGCTAATTTAGAATTTACTCTTTGATTTTCCCGTCTCTGTTTGAATTATTATACTATGATTAAAGTGTATTTCGAGGTAGTATTGGTATTTGTAGTTTTCAATCCTTAGAGTATACAAGAGGTAGCCCAAGCCAAGGCAGTGAAGTCAGTTTTGGACTTGTTTTTGATGATTTTAACATGACTCGGCGCAAATGGGCGCGGCTAAGACTAAGGCTACGGTATTTATACATCCATTCATATCACATATCGACATAATGTTTTTGTGTATTCGTATAGCCACTTTTTCACAGTATTTTTATCAACAAAAATATAACATCTAACCTAAAAAACCGTTTAGTTGTGTCAAGTTTAGTGGCAAAATAAAAAATGTGGGCGGAGTCCCGCCGTTAACCAGCGAAAATAGCCAGCTTAAGATCATTACGACAGTATATAGAAGCGGTCCAAGAAATTTGTTGTCTCTTTCTCTCTCATGGTGTACGATGTAAAAACTTGGAAAAAGTGATTTATTACAATTTCGCATGGGTTGGGTAAAACAAATTAGCTATCCCTCCATATATTGTTACTTCAAGGTTCAATCCTCTGCGTGGTAGTAAACTCGGATAGGCCCACATCGTTAATCCTATTTCAATGCCAAATAAATACTCAGTCTAGGCTTTTGGTCCAAAGTTTCTAGCCATCCCTTCTTCCTTCTCCCGCTGTAAAGTTCGGGCATCCCTCATGCTGGGCGTTTATGGCCCAACTTCTGGCACCCGGGAACAACTTACTTCACTACATAGCTACGTACTAGCGAGTAGGAGTAGCCAGTTTCAGTTCCAGGCCCCCTCCCGGCGCGCGGCAGTACGTGCACTATTGTTACGCCGACTGGCGCCTACGAGGTCATCAATGTGAAGTTGTTTTCGTTTTTGCATCCCTTCCCGTTCCAAGTATTATTCTTTTGCCACGAAGTCCTCGTGTGTCTCTCCAACAAATAGAAAACACCCATTAATACTACAAATAAATAGATAATTGAATAAAAGGCCTTTAGCAGTAGAGCGTATTGCGCTAAAATGTTGGTGAGATGGCAAGGTAGAGAGTATTCGTAGATAGATATCTCTACAGAGTATACGGGATTATGAAAGAATCCGTGGAATTGGCAGAAAAAAACATAAGACACCCTCGTGTTATTATTCAGGTATGTCGACAGTGATTCATATGACGGCCTCCGTGGTCGAGTGGTAAGAGCCTCCACTACGAAACCAAAGGCCGCGGTTTCAAACCCGACGTGTGTAAATAAATTTTATTTAATTAACCCTTCGATCGTCGCAATGTAAATAGAGTAGTGATTTATCGCAATGTATCCTTAGATGAATTAAATAATGTTAATACGTTACTGAGACAACGCGCCTGGTTGCACTAAACCAAGTCAACGAGACATACCTTCAAAACACGCTTCATATAGCTATCTCTTCCGCGCACACATATTTTTTGGATGGTTATTCTTTTCATAAGCGGGTGAAACATTTAGTGGTGCGACATTAGTGGTGCTACATTTTTCGTAAGATTTGTATGAATATGACGTGGCTTGTATTTTATGTCTATGAATGTATCTGACAAATATGTGAATTGACCGGTCGGTAGCTGAGTGGGCAAACGCGTTCCCACCCGGGCGTCGTGCGTTCGATTCCTCTGCTGGCTAACAACAATAATTAGATGATTTGTACAGAGCCGTTTTTGTGAAAAATCACCTAAAGGGCGCTGTACAAATCTTATTTTCTATTATTAGATATTAATTCCTAGTGCAGCAAGAAGCGTATGCTATTTATCTTCATCTGCTTGCCCCTGTGGAAAATGTGATGTTGGTTCGTTAATTATTTGTTTAAATCATAGAGTTGGTAGAGTAGTATCTATCCAAGGCAGTGAAGTCAGTTTTTGACTTGTTTTTGATGATTTTAATCTGACTCGGCGCACCTGGGCGTGGCTAAGACTAAGGCTACGGTATTAATACATACATTCATATCACATATCGACATGATGTTTTTGTTTATTCGTATAGCCACTTTTTCACAGTATTTTTATCAGCAAAAATACAGCACATAACCTAGAAAACCGTTTAGTTGTGTCAAGTTTAGTGGCATAGTAAAAAATGTGGGCGGAGTCCCGCCGTGAACCAGGAACTTAAGATCATCCTTACAGTATATAGAAGCGGTCTATGAAATTTGTTGTCTCTTTTTCTCTCATGGTGTACCACGTAAAAACCCGGAGAAAGTGATTTATCGCAAGTTTGTGTAGGTTGGGTAAAAATAATTAGCTCTCCCTCCCTATATTGTTGCTTCAAGGTTTAAATCAATGTGTGGGTCGTATAGAATCAAAAAAGCTAGCTAGTGTTTTTTCCCAACACGCTGACGAAATGCACGTCAGTTGTTCCTACTCTTAAGATGGTCTGACTATGAGTATTGGATTAACTTGATCGTTCCATGTTTTCTTGAGACGTACACGTCTAATGGCTTCATAATTTTAATTCCTCTCGAAAAAATATTCTCACTGCAAAAAAATACTCTTTACGCCTACAAACTCGAATACTGAGTAAAAAAATAACAAAAACAAAAACAAAAAATGGCCCGCATCGAATCTGGCAACAGTGCCCCCTCCCCCCCCCACTTCCCCGGCCACTTTATCATGAGTTGCGCAACCTCCTCCTCCTTTCAATTCCCCCAACAATCCCCCCTCCCCCTCTCCTGTCCCCCCCGCCGGGTGACCTTACCATTGGCGATACGCGAAGGTTATCTTCTCTTTCTCGCCGCCACACACACCTATAAAACGCTTACACACACTAATGCCACTTCGTTATCTTTATTGCTTCATTTTTTCCACTGCCGTTGCAGACGCAAATTACACAATGCCAATGCGCGTGAAACTGCGTGCCCTAAATTATTATTGTTATCGCCGAATATTGTAATATTTGTGTTACAATCTTAGAGTATACTAGAGATAGCCCAAGCCAAGGCAGTGAAGTCAGTTTTGGACTTGTTTTTGATGATTTTAACATGACTCGGCGCAAATGGGCGTGGCTAAGACTAAGGCTACGGTATTTATACATCCATTCATATCACATATCGACATAATGTTTTTGTGTATTCGTATAGCCACTTTTTCACAGTATTTTTATCAACAAAAATATAGCATCTAACCTAAAAAACCGTTTAGTTGTGTCAAGTTTAGTGGCAAAATAAAAAATGTGGGCGGAGTCCCGCCGTTAACCAGCGAAGATAGCCAGCTTAAGATCATTGCGACAGTATATAGAAGCGGTCCAAGAAATTTTTTGTCTCTTTCTCTCTCATGGTGTACGATGTAAAAACTCGGAAAAAGTGATTTATTACAGTTTCGGATGGGTTGGGTAAAACAAATTAGCTATCCCTCCATATATTGTTACTTCAAGGTTACAATGCAGTATTATAAAATAATGTGTTGTTTGATGAATCCGGTGATTTTATTTTAATGTGAACACCGCGCGAGAGTCACAATTGGCCGAAACCACGGGACTACGGCATCCCAAAATGGCGGGAATGTTGTGATACTGAAGGGAGCGGGGAGGAAAGGGAGGTGGGTAAAAGTATGGTTGAAAAGTACCTGGCTCTTTAGATCTGGTCACCAAACACAGCTGATGCTATTTCAAGCAACTTTTCGATTCCGAATGCTTATCTTTCACCAGGGCGATACTGAGAGTATCGAAAACTCTGTGTATATTTTATTGAAACTTTATCGAAAAAATAGTGTGCGTCAGGATATATTGGTGGTGTTCTATCCTATCTTCCTACCGCTGAGGAAATTAATGCTCACCAAAGTTTAGATTAAATCGTTTAATTCACAATCAATATGAATCGTTGCCATTTTCACTCGACTAAATGGTGACGTAATATAAACTGGAATCTAAAATCAAAATTAAATCACTTCTTTGTTAGTAGAATATTTAATATTCATATAAATAATAGCTTAATTTTGTATCGAATGAAACGTAACATATTGTCGCCGAAAAGGCAAAAGGGCTGAAGCCCCATTTTAGGAAGTTAACACCAGAGCATAAGTTTTTTTTTACAATATAATTCAAAGTCCTCAGTACCTGATTGGATTTTGAAAAAAAAGTTAACTCAGGTAACTCAATGCTCTCACCGATTTACCTGAAGCGACGAATAGCTAAAAAAGTCCTAAACTTGTGTCGCCTGAGTCGAGCCTTCTCCTAAATTGTAAATATAGTTTAGATGGCTAAAGGGCCACACAAGTCTTCGCAATCAAACGAGAATCAGAGCACATTCGATGCAGAAAAAAAAACTGATCAAATCTGCGCATTTGACTAATTTTCATCAAAGTGACGCTTAAGCACTTTTGCCTTTCCAGCAACGATATATATCTTCATTTGACATTCGAATTTAATTAAAATAGAACTAGGTATTCGGGTATTTGCATAGAATTTAATTTTTAATAATATTCTTTCCAAGTACATCCAGTTTTTCTCAGACAACGCTTATTTATTCATAGTAATTTTTAAATAATAATTATACTATTTCTTATTTTGAAACTGTTTATTCGTGGTGGAACTCCATGTTAATGATTTAGTAATACCAAATTTGAAATTTAATTCCACTGTTTTTATTTTATTATTCAGACCTGACCGGTTACACCTTATGACAGGCATCTTTAGACTGGTACATTTTTTAGTAAATCCATGCTTATATACTATTCTCAGAGTAACAATATAAAGAGACCATACTAATTTGTGACAAATCGTTGACAAACTCGCAAAATATAGCTCTCTCTTTATGCTCGGTTCTATAAGCATATGAGAAAAAGAGACAAACAATTGTTGAAACCTATACACGATTTGGGGCGGGCTAAATGAAATGTCTTCATTATTTAATCCGCACAAACTTCAGACACGTTTGCACTGTCAGGCGAACGGACTGTCAAAAGTACGTAAATAGTTAAAAACTTGAGTTATTTTTTGTGTAATATCTAGCAAAACATCATGGCCACATGTTCTATGCTTGTTTGCTTTAATCGAAGTACAAAAGGACCAAAAACAAACAGTTTTCACACGTATGTACCATAAAAATCGTCTTTTTTAGTTTGATCTCAAATATTTAACATCCTAACCTACAAAACAACTAGTAACTTACACCAATATGTAATTAATCTTTGGACTATTCGTTCCAATTTAATAAACTTCCGTTTGAAATGAGTTTTAATGGATTCGTAATATGTTTAACTTAAAAATATTTACGAGAATGTCAAAAAAATTTTCAAGAACGGGGAATTCCCCTTTTGTACGGCTTCTAAAAGTATCCCGGTCTCTTTCTTTCTCATGATACTAACGCAAAATTGTTCGCGAACAGATAAAGACGGAATAATGTTTATCTTTACGGTTTTCTTCGCATCCGATTGGCTGGAAGCATATACGTCATACCTCCCTTGGTCAATCCTTGGTCAAAAAGTGCGGACAAAATTTCGCAATGTTAGGTCTCTACGTTACTCTAAGATACTATTATTGTCCAGAACGAACGCTTATGGAGTACATCATATCCTTCCCAACACAGGCCAACTCCTTAATAATAAATGGATTACTTTTATAGCGCCGTTTTTGTGGGAAAATCACCTCAAGGGCGCTTGCGTGGAGGACAATGTAAATTTATTTGTAATAAATAAAATAAAAACATGATAAGTAAAAAATAACATCCGTGACTTGGGGTTTTGTTTTATTGGTGACGGGGCGGCTTTACATTAACATTCAAACATACCTTTGGGTAATTTTATTACATTCTGGGAGACGGGTTACACAGAGATGAGTTTGATGCATCTGTGGGTTTTTTTATTTATTTTTTATTAATGTAACATCTATTGTTGTCAGTATTTATTTTAACAGTTGGCATTTTTGAATTGACAGAATGTTGTAATCGAAAGGTGTCACGAACCGGATCATTCCGGTTCGCATTAAAGCACTGATCCTTATATTACTGTGATCGATTAGTTATGTGGGTCCCATTTATTAACGCCAGACCGTCTTATATGGATTTATTTCCGTATCGCAAAATGAAACTTATCAACAGATTAGAATGCCTGCCAACAAATAATAAACAACGTGATGTTGTAATTTGAGCGTGCGTAGTCACAACGCATTAACGGGTGCACCGTGCAAAAAGAACATTCCAATCCTTTGTTGTCTGTTTGAATACGACTGTGTGGGTTCGCGCTTCTCACATTGTGGCGGATATTGACAGAGGGTTTGTTGGCGTCTACTTTGCATTAAACTGCTCGGGGCGCCCTCTGACTCACGGGTGATTATGCCTTATGTGCTTGTATATGCGCGTGTGTGTATATGCACGTTTAAAGCCTTTGAAGGTATTTGCGTGTCTGGTCTACACGCACACACAGGATTCGATTCGAATCGGACGATTCTAGGGTTCACTCTGCACTCTGCAGTGAAACTCAATCTAGGAAAATGACTTGCGTACACTGTACGTCCAAACTTCTTAACTAACTAACTTTACTAGCGATCATACCATTTCCCCGCAGGGTAGACAGAGAGAATGGACGACCACACAACTCTGTCTTGCCACATGCTTCTTGCATCATTCACATTCTCACATACTATTCTGGTGTACCGACATTGACTTGACCGGTCTCTAGCATTTGATGCACTTCCCACGTCCGCTTCGGGCGTCCATTCACTTTCTCGTCTTATATTCTCCCGACACCTTTACTTGATTTTTCTCATTTCTTGTACCAATTTAAAACATTAATGTATTGTTGAGCGTAAAATAAACATGTCTTGGCAAGTGAAACTAGTCTATTTGGAGTTCCTTTGCGTAGCACTTTTCTTCTAACTTTAATAATGAAGTATTCAATGGAAATACTTAAATTTGTTCATTGAAACATTACCATGAAATACTTGTTTGCTACCGATTTTTATACATTTTCTATCCTATTGTTTTTTGTTGTTGTATATTTATTTGTTATATTTAATGTTACTGCATGTATTACATAAGGTACTGTAAAAAAAAAATGTTGATGTTTAAAGCCTGAATGTGCTTAAATATTATTATATTAACATTGAACACATTGATGTTTATACATAAAATGAAGAACAACTTGTTACCAGAGTATTTTTCTGACAAAATTATCTACAATATTGATATTCACAAGTATAATACAAGGGCGTGCAAAGAAATTAGACTACCAGAAAAGAATAAAGCCAACACCAAAAACAGCTTACTATATAAAGGAATGAAATCGTATAATGCGCTGCCGGAAACCATCAAAATTATGCCTATCAATAAATTTAAAAAAGCCTGTAAAAATTATTTAAAATGCATGTAAATCAAAATAATAAGTAGTGTTTAAGTTCAAATATTATTAGTCAAAAAGAAAATGAAATAATTAGATACTTGTAAACTTAAATGTACAAAGTAACTAGTATAAAAAAATATAAAAATAGACGAATATAACTTAAGTAGAACGAATGAACGAAGAAAGGAGTGTGAAAAGAATCGACGATGCGAAATTGAATGGAAGAAGAAGTCCTGGACGCCCGAGGAAGGCATGGCACGATCAAGTAAATCAAATACATGAATTGGGTCACATGAAGAGTCAACAATAACAGAAGAGTATGTAAGAGACGATGTATGAATGTGAATGAAGCAAAGAGTGTGTGCCAAGACAGAGTTGTATGGCGGTCCGTCGTCTCTGCCTACCCCTGCGGGGAAACGGCGTGATGGTTAGTTAGTTAGTTATAATTAAAAAATAAAACTCTCAAGTTTGAGTTTTAATGTTAAAAACTTTTAAATTAAAGTGTATTAAACTACACAATAGGGGGGCGGTCCCGATCTGCGAAGTGCTCCAAGTGGTCGTCTCGTTGTAAGGAGTCGACTAGGGTTGACTTGTAGGGCTGGTTCTGCTTAAATGAAGTATGCTGGGGGTGGTCGAAAATTTTTGTCAGCAGG